>PVHY01002834.1:75366-118704 GCA_004024945.1 Uropsilus gracilis | reverse complement strand
CTCCCTCCCTTCCTTCCTTCTTTCTTAATTTTTAAAAATCTGACTTGAATTTAACAGGTGGCCCACCCAGTGGGCCATCTGGTTGACCCACCTTGGGACTTATTTTGGGGCCAAGTCTCTTTCTCTCTTTTTAGAAACGGCTGGGATTGTATCCTTTAACATGCAGTGTCTAGGTCTCTATGAGACTCCCATTGCCAAAAATAATCCCAGCAGATTGCCTTCTTCCTTCAGAGCTCTTCTCCCTACATCTGGTGAGAGAAAGTCAGAGAGTTGGCCCTATTCTTCACCGAGAGTTTATTACGTGGTACCTCTGAGAACCTGCCCAATTAATCTCTGCAGGTGCAATTTTCTGTTCTTGAGAATGAGCCTAAGAGTAATAGAGGATTTTTCAAACTCAGCACTGCTAGCCTTTTGGGCTGGATAATTCTTAGTTGGGTAGTGTGTGCATGTCCTGTGCATTGTAGGATACTGAGCAGCGTTGCTCGGCAGATGATAGTAGTTAACCCAGTTGTAACAATCATGAAATCTCCAGACATTACCAAATGCCCAGGGGTTAAAAGTCACAGCTTCACCCCAACCCCCCATGGATAAGCTCCTCAATGTCTACCTTGTAGGATCTTTGACAGAGTAAATAACTTAGGGCAGATTAAATACTTATTAAAATGCTTGGCATAAAGCAAGGATTTAATATATATTTAAAATCCATTATGTTGTTATTAACATCATTATATGGAAAGCTATAAGGAGTTTCAAGAAAGAGAGGAGCAAACAGGGAGAGAGGCAGACCCCGGGCAACTGGATCCTCTGCCATGCTGTACTGAGCCATCTTGTCCCTGTTTCCAAACACTGATTGCTAAATTTTCAGGAAATTTGCAAAAACAGTCATTAAACATAGCCATCCTTGAAATTGGCAATGGTGGAAGTATTTACACCAGGGGAATCAGCAAATGCTGCAGAGCACAGCTTTGTTTCCAGGGAGCCACCTGGCTATCACAAAGCTGCTTTATTTGCACGTTTAATAACATTTTGTGGTAGGGCTAATATTCATGGATGTTTTGAAAGAGTGATGGGCATTAATGACCATCTGAGGTCTCAGTAACATCTACAATATGAGTTGGAAATGTGATTTTTATTGGTGAAAAGTCACAGCTACTGATTTATTACCCATGTTGAGTTTGAAGGGAGAAGTAGGAGAAAATAAAGATGCAATTTCTTTTTAACTTACTTCTCCCTGCATTCTATCTATGGACTTGGTGCTGTAGCAGATATATTCAGTAGTAAAGTATAAATGAATCTGGACCTTAAGATCAGACAGCCCTGGGTTTGAAAGCCAAGTTCCTCACTTAGTTAGACAGTCTTAGTGTCTTTGATATCTAATGGAGCCTCCACCTCATGGCTTGTGAGAATTAGGTAAAAGAATGTATTTAAAGTGCCTTATAGAGGGCCTGGGGACCAGCAGTGTGTGCAGGGGTGTGTGGTGTGTTGAGGGGTACAGGGATTTATAACTTGTCCTCTTGTCCCCAAAAGTGTGGAGATCTCTGAATTTGCAGTGACAGATCTCACTCCAGATGGCGCTCCTGGTCCATCTTTACTTTTAGTTTGCAGCTGTATAAAAATTTTGCTGTGTGTACACCCAGCAGAACAAATAGAATCGTGACTTACTTTGAAGAAACTAGTGGATTTCACTTACTTTCTGGCTAGATTTTTCTCCATGTTTCAAACTGTAACAATAACAAAATTTCCCCTTCCTTTGGGGCATATGTCTCAGTGGGAAGGGGACATTTGGCCCCCTTCCCCTGGGTTTTCCTCGCCATCCACTGTGGAAAGAACCATGCTGGTCTCCTTCGCTCAGCTTGGAAGCTTCATTATTCCTCTGCACAGGATCATTTTTTCCAGCTCATTAGGATCTGGAGCTCAGATAAAGGAGGGCAGAGTCATTAGGCAGCAATTTATATGTAAATGTGGAAGTTACCAAAGAGAGTAGGCCAGTGTTCCTGGGAAACAGCCAAGTTGGGACCCTTTTGGGAAGCTGGTGCCAGCATGGGGGGCATGGAGCTCTCACATGATCTGGAAGCCCCTGTATCCTTGGTCAGGCTCTGAGGTCTCTCCTTGTCTTCATCCAGGTGACAGAGGTCAAGGTCACACCATGATTGATGTAGGGGGCCAGCACTGAAGGCCATAGGTGAACCAACTACTTCATCCGGGAGCACCTCTAAGGTGGGGAGACCCCTCTGACCTCACTCTCCCTTCTCTGTACTGGAGGCTTAGAGTAAAAGCATTTGGGATGGAGTTTTCACAAGTCTGGAAACTGGAGGTGGGGGTATGATTAACATCATCATCAAACTACAGAAATGACAAATCCTCCAGCTCTCCTGGGAAACAAAGGAACACAGGGCTGGTCACTCTTTAGAAAGGCCCAGGAGAGAAAACACCCAATGGTGTGGACCAGAGGTGGGTCTATGGAGATGGGGCTATCCTAGGAATTGCTGGGCCTTACAAATCAAGTCACATCCTAGAAGTAATTTATCTAACAGTAGAAACCAATTCTACCAAGAAGTGAACCTCTCCCCCAAGAAGGAGATTTTATCACAACAGCCACCCCTTCCGAATGCAGTTCTGTACGCACGCCTATGTCTCTGTAAGTGTCTTCTTCTCTCGTCCTTCTGATAAGTTACCAAAGATGTTGGTTTTAACCAAGCATCTTTGTCTCTTTGGGAATCTCGCTGCATGGTCCTGAAAGGAGAATGCAGGTGAAGTGTTTCTCAAAGGTAATCCAAAGATCTCATTCCCTGGACCAAAAATCTCATCAAAACATCATCTGTACTCTGGTTTTTCCAGCCTATTCAAGCTCATCTTATGGTTTGGGGGCGTAAGGTTGAGGGAGGGGAAAGATGTGCTCTCTCTCTTTACCACAGGCTAACATTGTCCGGGGTACTATGGACTCAAACGATTCCTAGCCTCAGCTTCCCAGGTAGCTGGGATTACAGGCATGCACCACCATGCCCAGCTAGTTTTTGAGACTAGGTCTTGCTATATTGTCCCAAGTGGGTCTTGAACCCATGGACTCAAGGGATTCCTAGTCTCGGCTTTGCTTCGTAGGCTGCAATTAAAGGCACATGCCACCATGCCTAGCCCTGTACTCTCTATGACATTTATTTAATCAGTTATGGGCCCAGTCTGATCTGTGGTTGTGTGGGGGATGGGCTGTGGCAAGGTGACCCTTCAGGCTGGGTCCCACGTTCTGACGCTGAGGTGTGGAATCAGAATGTAAGATGCTGAGGAGATGAGAAGGAAGCCTTCTCCCTAAAGCTTAAGATGCATCCTTATGCCCAGTTCAGGCTTTTTTCCCTTGTGGTCACAACTTCCAGCATATCGTTGACCTCTGGAGAGTGGTGGGCAGAGGGCACAGACTATATTCTAGCTCAGTGGCCTAGTCCTTCAGCCTGGTTCCCAGCAACCATCTCCCTCAGGTACTGGGTGAGGATAGGCCGGGGGCTGAGGTATGTGTGTGGGGGGAGACCAGCATATCCTTACACCAGATGTCATGATTATGACTTTGATCCTGGTCTTGAGAGCAAAGGAAACCCTGCAGAGAGTTCTCAGCAGGGAAGCCAAGTGGACAGGCTTAGAAAGATCTCTGCTTCTCTGGAGGCTGAGTGGGAGGCAGTGGACTGAAAGTTGAGTTGGCAGCCTGCTTTGGTTATTTCCAAGATGGTACCCATCCAAGGGCTTGGTTGTGGAGGGGCAGAGAGGATGGATTTAATAGAGACCCAGCGGACAGCATCAATGGCACTTGGTGGATAGGTGTTGGAGAGAGAGACTGAGAGTAATGGCGCCCAGTTATGACTGGAGTGACAGGGAAGCAGCCATTTCTGCAGCTCCTGAGACTGAGCACTAGGAAGAGAAGCAGTGTACTTGGGAGAAAGATGATGAGGTCAGTTCTGTCATGCCAAGTCTGGTGACTCTGGAGGCCGTCCACTTAGAGACACCTGCTGGCTGCTCAGGGAGTACTTGCAGGAAATTACCAATGTAGATGGTAGTTAGATGGAAGGGGAGGTCAGAGGGCAAAGTTCAGAGGAAGATGATGGGAAGGACAGGAGAGAAAGCTGATGTCACACTTAGTGAGAAGGCAGGGAGGCAGGAGTGGGGAGCAAGGTGCCATGAAAGGTGGTAGGAGAGAGCTTTTCAAGGAGACAAGGTGAAATGAAGGAGGATGTCAGAAAAGGACAGCTTTTTTCTTCCCTTCCATTTTGCTTTTGCTTCCTTCCGACAAAAAGAAGGAAATTGGAGTGACTTGGAACCCCATGGCCCTTGAGTAGCCAGTATTAACATGTGGGTGCATGACTCTCTTGCTCTAACTTCTGCATGTACATAGGAACTTTGATTCAGATGGGGTGAAACACATGCTGTTTTAAAATAGATTTTCCTCTTTTCTCGGCATGCAATCCCTGGTCTCAGTCTCTTCCCATGCTAGCAATTTAATAGGTTTCTTTCCCAGCTGGTACCTTTGCATACATAATCCCATATAGGATGAATGTGTGTGAGCACACATAAGTGATTGTTTTACAAACTTGGGATTGTGTTCACACTTGCTCTCTGCATAGTACCATGGGGAAATTCCCTCACACAGCGTGAAGGAGCTCAGTTCACTCCTTTTAATGGACACGTAACAGTTCACGGTGAGGCCAGGCTGTGTTTGATTGAGGTACATGCTGCTGATGGGTATTTACTTAGCGTCCAGTTTTCTTTTTTATTGTTTTAGCTTTCAGTTGTTCATCTCTAGTATAGGGTAATTTTCAGGGGCTCCCCCCCCATTTCCCTTGGTCTCTTTGATTGGCCATGGAGGCAGAAGTGGGGAGGGGCACTGATGGCGATTGGAGGGGGCATTTCATGAGAGGGACTAGCATGAAAAAAGACACATTTAATTTTGTATGCACAGGAGTCCATCAGCTATGGAAACTACTGAAAGACCAAAACAACAAATTTCCTCAACTTTTGGGCAAGAAGCAATACATACATGAGGAGGAGGCAGGACAAAGAACTGCTGGGACATTTTGGTGTGAGCAAGTAATTTAGCGAGCCCAGTAGATCCTGTTTACACAGCTTCTCTCAGAGGCAGATGGGATCAGGGTGACTCCATCGCTGTGCTGGGAGGACACTTCTCACAGAGAGGTGCATTTCATCCTCCCAGAGAAATAGAGGAGAGGGCAGAGAAAAGTCCTGCTTTAAAGAGAAAGAGACTGGGCATGTTGGCGCATGCCTGTAGACGACAGCCTAGGAAGCTGCAGCTGGGGCCAGGGATCGCGGTTCGAGTCCCACTGGGAGCGCATAGTCCCCTAGTGCGACCTAGTCCCAATAAAATAGCTGAGGGTCGTGGTGCGCGCCTATAATCCCAGCTACCTGGGAAGCTGACGCTGGGGATTGCTTGAGTCTGTGGTATCTCGGGCAACATGAGCCTGCAGTTCCACAGGCAAAAATAGTGAGATCTAGTCTCAAAATAAATAAATAAATAAATGAATAAATGAATAAATAAATAAATAAAATAAAAGAGAAAGTGAGGGTTCTTTCATCTACGGTTTCTTGAATTCAAACAATCACTATACTCCCTCGCCACTTTTTGGGGTGACTTGATCTAAGACCTGACACGAGAAACCACGTTGCAATAAACTTTCTTGCTTACATGCTTTTATCTACTAGTTCTTTCACTTCTATGGGATGGACTCTCAGACGTGAAATGACTGGGTGAAGAGTATGTTTATTTTTTCCTCCTAATGTCTTAGAGATACATTGAAAGGTGCACATTTAACACCATTATGCTCATCACCTGTGTTCACAAAGAATTCTGTTCTATTTGGGTATCATTTACTCATTGATCTTTTCATTGATCAATCTGGCCTTTTCTTTTTGCTAGTTTAGATCATCTTGAACATGTAGAAGGAAAAATGATAAATGTTAATAGAAAGAGTTTGTGAAACATTATGAACCGAAGAGGCTTTTAGAGAGACGTTTGAAAAACATGTACCTTTGAGAGAGGTCGTGGTTTTTCTGTATAAATTTTCACACGTTACCTTTTTTGACACCATCGATCAAAATTGTTTTGTAAGCATAGGATGTTTGATAAACATCAGGAGGACTCAGAAGTTGGAGTACTGCCTGTACACTCTCGTTCTGGCTGCGGAAATTCCTGTATATCTAGGTGAGACCTCAGTGATGTGCAACACAAATCTGTTTTCTGGGGAAAGTTCTAGAATGTTTAGCAGAATGTGGCAATTGAGTGTGTTTAAGTGTGGCAAGGGTTATTCAAAGATCGACCTTTTTGTTTGACTTAATTTAAATTTAAATAGTCACATGTGATTGGTGGCTATCATCGCATCCCAGGTATCAATTCATCTATTTTCATCTATTTTGGTACATTCTGGGAAGCTGTAGACATCAGTATTCCTCACCCATAAACATTTTAGCTCATATTATTAACTTTACTTCAATATTTGTTTACAGAATTTTCCAAATAGAACTTATATAAAGTGATTTTACAAGTCTTACGTGTACTTTTCAATGATTTCTTGTTAGTGGGCAGAGGAAGGGGTGCCCGAGGGCCCCCAAACTACCCTGCTCTAAATGAGTCCTTTCACCTGCTGCATCATGACAAACTCTAGTGCATAAGATCTTCAACAGGAAATGACTTTTATACAATTAGTAAGTGATAAAGAGAAGAAGAAGAACATAGTTTAAAATAATGTCCAAGTAGACACCCAGAGTTACCCATCCCCTAATGGCTACACAGGGCCAGTCCAAAGTAGGGCCACTGAGGCTGAAAAGCTTATTACGAGTCTAAGATGCTTTCTGGTGGGAAACTGGAAGAAAGAGGCAGAAGGAGCTAGGCAAGTCTGGAGAGAAAGTGAAATCAAAACCCAAGTCAGGATTAAGGCAGCCGTTGTCAGCCTCCCCACGGGTCTCCCACGTCCCCCTCTCTTTCAAATGTCACCTTCCATGTCCCCAAGTCTCTTGTACAAGGATAAGCAAGTGTAGCTTTTTCACATGTCTCTGCTCCTTGTGCCTCCTCCAGGCTTTCATCTCTCCACTTCTTTATTTTATTTTAAAAAATTGATTGTACCTATTTATATATATTTTACATCACTGTCCACTCCAAGGTTCTCCTACCACCTTATCACCCATGAACCATCATCTTACTCTCTTGTGCCCATCCCTCCTCTGATTTTACCCCCCTCCCTCTCTCTTGCTCTATGTTTTCATTCTGCTGACAGTTAGTTGTATCATTCCCTTGTTTTTGGTTTGTTTGTTTTCCCTATATCCTGCATATAGGTGAGACCATCCAGTATTTCTCTTTATTTTTCTGGCTTATTTCTGCTAACATGATTTCTTCTAGGTCCATCCATGTTATTGCAAATGTATCGAATTTATCTTTTTTGATTCATGAATAATATTCCATTGTGAACAAATATCACAACTTTCTGATCCTTTCATCCGTTTTAGGGTATTTGGGTTGTTTTCCATATCCTGGCTATTACAAATAGTGTTGTAATAAACATTTGAGTACAATTGTCCTTTTGAATTAGTGTTTTTGTATCCTTTGGGCAGATTCCTAGAAGTGGGATTGCTGGATCAAACGATAGTTCCCAGTTTCCTCGTGTCCCTTTCTGATCAGCAGCTACCTCACTCCCCAGAGCAACCTGTTCTGACTTTTTCATGACCTATTACTTTTGTCTGTTTCAGAATTTCCTATAAATGAAATCACATAGTATAAATACTTTTTGGTAAAGCTTCTTTCACTCTGTAATATTTTTGAGATTTATTCATACCTCGCTCAGCAGTATTTCATTTTGTGAATATAGCAGTGTGTTTATCCATTATTCTGAGCTGTTTTCAACTTTTGGTTATTATGAACAAAGCTGCTGTGAACATTTGTGTGTGAGTCTTAGCACACACATCCTCTTTCTCTTGGGTGAATGCCTACGAGTGGGAAGCTGGTCATAGGTAGGTGTGTGTGCAGATTTATGCGACACTGACAGATCTTTTTCAGAAGTAATTGTACCGTTTTATACTCCCTCTCCACACCATCTGAATTCTGGTTACACTACATTCTTAACAACAATTGCTGTTGTTAGTTTTTAAATGGAGCATTTTTAGTGACCATGTGGAGGCATTTCATTGTGATTTTAATTTGCTTTTCTCTGATGACAATGATGTTGACCCCTTTTCATTCGTGTATGCTCCATTCATACATTTTCTATTGCCAAGTGTTTATTAAAATCTTTCACTATTTAAAATGGGCTTAAAATACTGTGTTAAGAGTTTTTAAAAAATGAACTCTTGAATAATGGTCATTTGTTTGTTATCTGTTCTGTTTGACATCCTATTCTGAGAATTGCATATTCTTTCTCCATTTTCATCTATATTACCCCCATTTCTCTCTCTCCCCCACTTCAAAACCTCTCCTTTCCTTCTTCTTTCCTTCCTTCCTTCCTTCTTTCTTCCTTTCTCTCTCTCTTCTTTTGCTACAAAAATCTTTGTTTTTCATTTAGTATAATGTTTTCTTAGTGGCTCAGAGAGGCTCAGGCAGATACTTTTCTATAGCATATACAAAATGCTTTTATATAGCATATAGAATCCATTTGCATCTCCAGAGGTTCATTGACTCCAGGGGCTCCTAGTTATGCTTTGGGGGAACCTTCAGAGCCACTTTGTTGAGGGAATAGATCCAGACAGGGGGGCAGTCTCAGGAGACTTGCAGCTGCAGAGACACCAGCCTATAAGTCATGGTCTTCATCTTGGTGGGATAGTTCTGATGAATATGGAGCTCATGACTGACTGGTGATAAGGAAATAGGCTCAAGAAGTGGTGTGAGCTGGGCACGTTGGTGCGCACCTGTAATCCCAGCTGCTTGGGAGGCAGAGGCTAGGAATCACTTGAGTCCATGGGTTTGGGGCTACCCTGGGCAACATAGTTAGACCTAGTTCCAAAAAACAGCTGGGCGTGGTGGCACCACCTGTAATCCCAGCTACCTGGGAGGTTTGGGAATCACTTGAGTCTGTGGGTTCAGGACTACCATGGTGTGGGCTGATCTCAGAGAAAGAGGGTGGCAGCAAAGACAGTTCTAGGGGTAGAGGGTAGTCAGAGGTTGGTAAAAGGCCAGGGTTAATTCCTTCCTTCCGAACTTTGTTGAGCAAGAGATAGAGCCATGCGTCAATTGGGACAATGGTCTGCATATTAATTTTCTGGAAGGCGTCTTTTTGATAAGTCTAAAGTAAGTTATTGCTTTTGTGACTTTTTTTTTTTTTTTTGAGACTGGGTCTCACTATGTTGCCTGGGGTCGTCTCAAACCTATGGACTCAAGTGATCCTTAACCTCAGCTTCCCAGGTAGCTGGGATTACAAGCGTGAGACACCACACCCTGCTTAGCTTTTGTGATTATTCCTTTAGATTTTAAAAATAGTATCACTAACTCCTGCTTAAGAAACCTAGTCTATAGTTTGAGAAGAAAGTCTACATTTTCTTTTAGAAGTTCTATTGCTTTAACTTTTATGATTAGTTCCAGATCACCTTGACCTAACTTGTACACGTGGTAAAGAGATAAGGGTTGAGCAGTTGTCCCAGAGTAAGTTGAGGTAAATGTTTCCTTTCTTCATTGGATTGTTTTGGTGTCTTCACCAAAAATCAAAGGCCCCTATAGATTAGGATATATTTCTGGACTCTATTCTATTTTATTGTCCTATTTGTTTATTCTGTGCCCATGCTCCAATGCCTTGATTATTGTAGCTTCAAAGTCAGTCTTTGTCAGACTGCAAATTTGTCATTTTTCAAGATTGTTTTGGATATTTGTAGTTCTCATGTATTTCTACATAATTTTTAGAATCAGTTTGTCAAGTTCTACAAAAAGAATTGATTGGATTAAGGCTGGGAATGCACTAAATGTAAAGATGACTGATGTCTTAAAAATGACTACTATAGTTGATATGTTTAGTGTAGCCCTTCATCTATTTAGGTCTTCTTTAATTTTTCTCAGTGATGTTTTGTGGTTTTTAACATAGAGGTAATGTCTTTTGTTAAATCTGTTCCTGAGGATTTCATGTTCTCTTGACAGTACAGGAAAAATGAAATCATTTTTCTAATTTCACTCTCCAATTTTTCACTGCTAGAATGTAAAAATACAATTGATTTTTTGCATGTTGCCCTTTTACCTACAAGTTTTCTAATTTACTTATTAGTTCCAGTAGATGTTTTGTAGATTTCTTAAGGTTTTCTATGTAAATAAGCATGTCATCTGTGAAATAAAGACAGTTTTATTTCTTCCTCTTCAATCTGTACATCTTTCACTTGTATTTTTTTTTTTAACCTTAGTTCACCGGCTAGACACAATGTTGAATAGCCTGGTGAAATGGGATACACTGTCTTCTTTGTAATCTTAGAGGGGGATATTCAGCTATTTAACATTTAACTAGTAAGTGGAATGCTAACTGTAGTTTAAAGATGCAATTACTTAAAGTTTTCTTTTAAGTTTGGGTTGCTTAGAAGTTTGATTTTCTTGAAACAAATGACTGCTAATATATTGCACCTATTTAAATGAACATTTGATTTTTCTTTCTAGTTTATTAATATGATTAGTTATATAGTTGACTTTGTGTAAATTAAACTGAGCTCAAATTTCCAGATAAAACCAGATGCAAGATGGATTTTACTTTTGATAAGTTGTTGGAGTCTTGAGTCTCAAGTACTGACTGTGTGGCAGCTGCTTGCAGAGGTGACAAACACCTAGGTGTTCAGAACAGCCTCAGTATTACAGACACATACTGAGTTAGCCTGCAAGAGACTTCTTGTTCATTGAACTTCTAGAGAGCTGAGCTCAGGCAGACACCTTGATTGCAGGCTTGCAAATAAGGCAGCTAAGTCATCCTCTGACTTGGATCCACTGTGTGATAATAGATGTGGACTGTTCTTAAGCCACTAAGTTTGTAATAGTTTTTTTATACAGCAGTGCATTCAATTTTGAAATATATCTCAGTGGATTTTAGGATTCTGTGTTGACACTTTTTGTTTTATCACTCTAAAGATGTTATTCTATTGTTGTTTTATATCTGTTACTGTTGATATGAAGTCAGAGGTCATCCCAATCACTGTTCCCCAGTATGCAATGTGCCATTTTTCTCTGCTTGCTCTCAGGACATTTTTTAAATCTTTGGTTTCTAGCAGTTTGGTATGATGTATTGATAGGTGGTTTCTTTGTATTTTATTCCTGCTAGATGTTTGTGGGACCTGAATCTGTAAATTTATAACTTTCACCAAAATGTGAAAAGTTGGCCGCTGTTTCTTAAAAAAAAAAGCTTGATCTCATTCTCTCCTGGCCTTCTGGAACTCTAGTTACACAAATGCTGAAGCTTTGATGGTGTTCCACATGTCACTGAGGTTTTGTTAAAAATTTTAAAGACTTTTTTCTTTTCTTTAGATTCTAGATTCGTTTCTTCTGGAGATGTAACTTCAAGTTTATTGATTTTTCTGTCATCTCCAATCTCTTGTTAAACTTAACGAATCAACTTAAAAAATTCCAGAGATGGTACTTTCTAATTCTAGTCTAGAATTCATCTTTTGAAAGCTCTTATTTGTGCATCATTTGGAAGCATATTTTCCTTGGAGTTTTTGTCTTAAATTATTTATATGTGGATTAGAATTTCTGAGGTGCAGGTGCATCAGTAGAAAAAAATTATTGCAAAGTAACAGCTGTGAGAGGAAATGGGAGGAAGTGGGACTGGGAAGGGAGGTCCATTATATCTTGATATAAGTCTCCTGCCAGCTGGACAGGGGACTGCTGAAGCAACAACTGCCCATTAAAGGAGCCCCCTCTTGGGCAGGGATGGTCAAGTCCTTCTACCACTGCTGAACCTGGACATTGATTGGAAGTCACCCAGAGACCCAGAGGAGATGGGGCAAATAGCACCTGTTCAGTTCTTTTAGTCCCACCTATAAGGTGGTTGCAGTGGTTCTGAAATATATGAACTTGACCAGTCAGAACTACACCCCAAAGTTCCCTGACCTCAATACTGCTTGGGAGGATAAACCACAAGAGGAGTTTTTCTAAGGAATTTGGAGGGTAGAAGTGAAGTAGCAGCTACGTTATAACCCACATATATTGTCTTCTATCTGATAGTTCATCTTTGTGTTCTAGCATGTCTCTGAGTGTCTTTTTCTCTCTTACCAGGGGAGTATTTTCTTAGCTGATCTTTTTGTCTTCATGAACGGAATGACTATTCAGATCTTTCCTCAGTTCAGGAAACTGTTCTTCTGGTCTGAGTTTAATTATTGCCTCTTCCTATATACTTACTTTGTTTTCATCTGGAACTTCTATTTTTTGCATGTTTGGATTCCTGAATCTTCTTTATACATCTTTTATCTTGTCCCCTGTGACTTTTCCCTCTAAGTTTTAAGATAGTTCTTGTACTTGATCCTCCAGATTTCTGATTGGGCTTCAACTATGGCATCCTTTCTTTTGATTCGCCTACTGTTTTTTCTTTCCTTTTTCTCTTTAGGTTTAAACTTCCTGTTTTTAAGTTTCTGAGGTTCTTTTTGTGATGGGATTGACTCTCTGTATAGCCTGTTATTTTTAATTCATGTGCTAATTGGTCTTTTCTAGATACACTTGTGTTCGGTGGACTTGTGGTTTGATTGTTCTACCTCACCATCCTCTGAGGTTCCTCTGCTGGGTTATTTTTCACAGTTTTCTCCTTTGTGTTTAGATCTGGCAGAGAGGTGTCCTTCAAGATGGCAGAGGAACAGAGTCTCTCATCTTGAGGATCCATGGCTCCTGGGTGACCATCACTCCCTAACAAGGCATTCAATGGAGACTTCTGTATTTCCTGGTCTCATTTACTCTCCCATATTTGAGGCTGTCAGAAATGTCCTGGCCTTCAAAGTTCAGGAAGGGCCAACCATCATGAAGGGTCTATGGCTTCTGAAAGTCCAGCTTTTCCTTGGAATGGTTGCTTTTGGCTACCCCTGCATTGCTCACTAATTAATTGTCCAAGAGGGGCAGGATCCCAGAGTGGTGATTTCTTCAGGGACTGGCTCTTGCTCAGAAAAGAGAATATCCTGAAATGGGGCTGAGGAGAAAAGAACATTCATGCAACTCCATTGTCTTCAGAATCCCCATGTGACAGTATAATTTCCAAAATGTTGAAGCATAACTTTCCATAAAGTGAGCGAGTGCCAAAGATGTAATTAACTCCTTAATGAGAGAACCAGCAAGATGGTAAGGAGAGCTCCAGAAAGTATAGGAGAGACAGAAATATTTATAGTCTACTTAAAAGAAAGAATGTGGGACTAAGATTGCCCAAGTATATATAAAAGAAATCTATAAGCTCTGGGTCATTATCTTTTCATTTACATCTTTACAGAATAAATAGATCATACTGTTGGTTTTCTATGCTTAACATCTACAGTTCAGAGTTTTAAAGTAACCTAATCAATAGTAAATAGCAAACTAATCTGCAGTGCATGCAGCAAGAGCAATGAAGTGTTGTCTTATAAAAGAACAGGGTGAGTTCCAATTCCATTTGACAAATGAGTTAACAAGCACAGACAAGTTAGGTGACCTGTTTAACACCACCCAGCTAGTAAGTGGCAGAGACAGCATTTGAACCCAGGCCATTTGGCTCTAGCAGCCATATGGGAAGGAAGCTCAAAGTTCCACTCTTAACAGGAGGTCTTTCTTTCTTTCTTTCTTTTTTTTTTTTTGAACTACACAAAAACAGTTATTTCAACAACAAATGGTTTATTTGGAAACAAAACACAGAAGATTGGGCATGTAGACAGCATTCGTGGAGCCAGCCCAGTACACTTCCCTTAATTCTAGGCACATGTTGACCTGTCTAACTTGTGGAGGACCACCAGGATGTTTCCTTGGAAACAAGGAGGTGCAAGGCATGATGGGACTTGTACACTGAACCACACATGTGCGGACCTCTAGCTTCCCGTTGTCATTTCAACAGGGTCCGGGATAGTGATGCTTGTACCTCCTACCTGGGATATCCATGAGCATGAGAAAGATGTAAGGTGATTTTAGGTGATAATTACTTTGTTGAGTGAATTTAAGCATCCCTGTATTACGGTCGCTGCATACCATGTCCCCACACATAGGAACTGGGACGTAGGTAGGTCTGCCTTCTAATCCAGGCTCGGAATCAGATCTGAGTGGCTTGGGGAACTTAGAGTGAGGCCAGGGAATGACCCTGTGGTGGTATGGTGTGTGGGGTCAGGGGAATTTTTTTTACATCGAAGTAGATATCTTTACATATACAGCCCTTTATCTGAGAGAGATAATTTTTCCATATTCTTTTCTTTTCTTTTTCTTTTTTTTTTTGAATTTAGGAAAACATGCCAAAATCAACTTTATAACAATCTTAGTGCTCCTTTAATGGAATACATTCCCTTGGACGAGCTACCAGCAGAATCATGTCTGTCAGCCACTAGCCTTGTAAAAGGAATGAATGCATTTTCCGTGCCCATAATCACCACTCTATGGGAATGAGGTCGATTTCAATGACTAATAAAGGAATAATTCAGGACTTAAAAAAAAAATCAGAACCCCTAGCAACCCTAGAGACAAAAGGCAAAGAAAATTTGATCTGATGAGAAGTGAGATCTTTTTCAAAGAAAAGCTTTATTATTATTATTTTTGAAGACAAAACTACATTTTTAAAACAGTAGGTTGGTTGATCAACAAATTTCTATTGAAGGAATTGAATACAGAACTGATTATACAGCTGGCAAAACCTCACTATTCCAACACATTCTGAGATGCTCTAATTTAGTGAAAGGTCTGAATCAGTTGGAAGCCCCTCATTTTGTATTTCTGCTGCGCTTAATTACCTTCAACTCAGACTAAGCTGAAAAACTTTGCTTTCAGATTGTGGCCTTCAGAGCTTGGGAGAATTTGCAGCAATGAGCTGATAAAGATAGCTTATAATTTGTACATCCGTTGCACAATATTGATCCCCCACTTCCTGTTGTTTGCACCATGTATGTGAAGGGGTTCATCCCTCCCGACTCTTCTTCCCATCTGGGATCTGGTCCCTGTTGGTGCTTGCACACATGTGGAAAGAGTCTGAACTCCTTCTCCCCACTCCACCACCATCTCCATCACACTCAGCACATCTAGGTATGGAAACAGACTTAGGGAGACATGGGGTCTCAAAGCTGAATGGCGACTCGAACGCCTTCTGATTCCTAAGCCAGTTGTGAACAGAAAGTGATGTTAGAAAGTGGTTCTTGGCTGCATTTTAGATGTTTCTTTCCCCTATAATCTGGCTAACTATGGATTCAGCCTCTATTTAACAACAATACACATATCAGTTATTCTGTAGCAGGCACCACCCTAGATACTACGTCATCCTCATAATAATCCTTTCAACAATATTATGATTTTCATACTAGTTTATACTTATGGAGATGGTGGCTGGAGAGGTGGAGTGGAATGCAGAGCTCCCTAATGTCTGCTTCCAGCCCTGTTAGTATCTCAGTAATTTTCTCATGATGCCCAGAGACCAAAAGAAATGGCTAATTGTTCTGTTTATCAAGTAACTAGCTCCAAGTCAGTTGTAGGTATTTATGTCCTCACAGCTCAGTGGTCATTTGAAAATGAAAAAAGAACTCAAATACATTGAAAAAAATGTCTATTCCATCTTAAATAACCAGAATTAAATGGTAGCCTAGTGGGATGTGTGTGTTGGTGGGGGAGGGGTGAGTGGTACCGCACAGCTTCCTGAAAGTTTGCATGAGATGGGACATTGCTGCCGATGTTTCTTGTGTCAAATTAGTTTTTGTCGAATACTTGCTTTTTATTCCATAACCACTGGAAACACAGCTCTGCAAAGACACGTCATCAGAAGGAATATAACTCAGATTAAATGTTGGAACTGTGACAACATGAACTAGTTGTGGTTCCTGACAGTGATTGCTGTGTTTCTTGCAAATGCTTAAGATAACCATGGTAACCTTGGGTGTTTGTTGCAGTGCTCAGGGTTGTCTTGACACACAGTTTGGGAATAGTATGCTGAAGGGTAGGGCTCTGAAAACATTGGCATGAACCCCAGTGACTTGACTCCTGAGCCCCTGTACAACCCATTTTGTCTAGTGCATCATGTCAAGTAGCTTTTGTGCTTTTAGGATATAGAAGTCTTTATTTAGTTGACTTTTGATGGCAGACCTTGTACTCAGCCACGGTGGGGAGGGACAGAGATGAATGTGCTTTCAGGTCTATTTTCTAATCATCTTGTCTCGTTGGAAAAGAATAGCAATACAGCTATAATAGAAAAATGTACAAACACCTGTTTATCCCTAGAGGGGGTCCTGGTGGTGATTGGGTTGGGATTGAAGTAGCTGCTATGAGGCTTATTGGGAACTTTGGTAGAAATTTAGTTTTTTTAATATTACTACTTTAATTGATTGCACATAAATATTTTATATCATTGTGTACCTTGAGGTTCTCCCACCACCATATCACCTGTGAACTGTCATCTTAATCTCTTGTGCTCATCCCTACCCTGATTTCATTCTTCATCCCTCTCCCTTGCTTTATGCTTCAGTTCTGCTGTCAGTTTAATAGTTTTAACTTTTTCTTGTCCTTGTGTTTGTTTATTATCCTTATATCCCCTATGTAAATAAGACCATCCGGTATTTCTCTTTTTCTTTCTGGCTTATTTTTGCTAGCATACTTCCTTCTAGCTTCATCCATGCTGCTGCATGGATGACATACATTTGCATTGCTGAATAATATTCCATTGTGTAAATACATCACAACTTTTTGATCTGTTCATCTGTTTTGGGGTAGACATTTAATTTTGTTTTTTTGTTTTTTTTCGTTTTTTTTTTGGGTGTTTTATTTACTTACTTACTTACTTACTTACTTACTTACTTATTTATTTATTTATTTATTTATTTATTTATTTATTTATTTATTTATTTATTTATTTATTTATTTATTTATTTATTTATTTATTTATTTATTTATTTATTTATTTATTTATTTATTTAGACTAGGTCTTGCTATTTTTGCCCGTGGAACTGCAGGCTCTCGTTGCCCGGGGTACCACAGACTCAAGCAATCCCTAACCTCAGCTTCCCAGGTAGCTGGGATGACAGGCGCGCGCCACCACGCCCAGCTATTTTTTTGGAACTAGGTCTCGCTATGGGCCCCAAGCAGGACTTGAACCGCGATCCCTAGCCCCGGCCACTTCATAGGCTGAAGCTTACAAGCACGAGCCACCGTGCCCAGCCCAACATTTAATTTTGAATGAAGTTGGTAGAACCCCTTTTTGTTCTGTGAAGTCAGTTTGGAATTTTGTTTGCTGGAGAAGAGAGAGATGGGGTATTTCAGTGGGCACCCCTGTCGAGGACTGGAAAAAGAGACTGCCTGCTGAATGAGTCTGCACAAATATGAGGAACTATAAAATTACTGACAGCACGTCCTGCACGCCTGAGCAAGCACAGGTATCAGGAAGCCCTGTAAACTAAATCAGTTTAGATAACAAAGGCATCCCATAGAGGGTCTGGTGTTCGCCATCTATCGTAGATAAGCAGACACCTACAGAAAGCTAGCCCCCAGTAAAATTATGTCAAGAAAAAGGCTGTTGTAACTGCTGAACTGTGTTACATGAATTGTATAAAAGCTGTATGAAAAATAAACTTGGGGCCAAGGGATCAAGAGAAAAGCCACTGTGCCCTCCTACCCAAGAGATCGTCTTGATCATCTTGATTATAATCCTTCCCTCACCCCTTCCCTCAGGCACCGTTCCCCACCATGGATGGACTGCAGCACACCCCATCACCTATGATGGCTGCTGTGGATGGAAGCAGGAACCTGGAGGCAATAGTAAGCCTGGCAGAGAGGCTTGAGTGCCCTGTCACTGCAGACTTGGAAGGCAGGTGATGCTTACTTTGGAGAGGCTGGTCCTGGAGGTACCATCCAACCCTGAAGGGATGTTCTTTTCATTGTTCAACCTGTCCACCCTTGTCACCGATCAGTACCCACCATGCCTTTCACTGCCCTTGCTGTAGTACTGCTGTTGTCCCAGACCCAGAAACTGGTTTCTGGAAGATGGCATTGGAAACAGATTTTTCTGGGTTCCTTTTGAATGTGCATCTTCAGATCTCAGTAGTATTTCCTGTCAGAGGCCAAGGGTGTGGGGAGAAGAGGGGAGAAGAAGCTGCTGCTTGATGTTCTCTACTGGCTGATAATGCTGGGGGTGGCACCCGATTCCCTTCACTGCTGCCAGAGTGACCTTTGGCGAATAAACATGTCACTTTGGCCCAGATTCCTCCAGTGGCTTCCACCGCTTTCTGGATAAAACCTGTACACTTGGCACTGAGGTCCTTTGGGGGAAGGCATGTGCCTAACTCATCTTGTCTCTCCCAGAAGCCCGGTGATCTAGTGATCTTGGGTGACTCAAAATTCTTTGAAAGTGGACTCCCCGGTGATTACACACCTTTGCTTAGGCTGCTTCTTCAGCCTGGTTTATGTCGCCTCATTATCTACCTGGTGGGTATTGCTTGTCCATATAGATCTGCCTCAATCCTGTTCTTTACAGGACAGGGGAGGTTTGAAAAACATCCATCTTTTGAACTCACAAGGCTGTAGTTTGGCACTTTGGGCTGGGTTCAGCTGGGAGATTCTTCTGGACTGGGCTGGGTTTCCTCAGTAAGCAGGCAGGTGACCTGAGCTGCGTGGCGTGTGCTGACCCCATGTGGGACACCTGGGATGATGAGCAGGGCTCTCTCTCCACATGCTTCTGTGTCCCCTTCTGACTAGCCTAGATTTCCCTACCTGGTGAACTCCAAGAGTTGACAAAGAAAACACTTCCTGCCTGAGAGCTTTTCAAACCTTTGTTTGCCTCGTGTTTGTTGGTGTCCTGTTAGCCCAAATAAGTCCATGTTGGAGAGGAAGGGCATTCAAAGTAACACAAGGGGTGGGGGTGGCTCAGTGCCATTCTGCATTTTTCTATAGCTGGATGGCCTTCGTGGGTGTCTGCCCCCGTGGGCTGGCAGATCCTGGAGGCCTTGGTTTGAGCTGCCTTGATTTCTCCAGAGTGATTCAAGTCAGGTGTTCCATCATTACTGACTTCTCAACACCTGTGGCACCCACATGGACATTTAGCTCAAATGGGTGAGCAGAGGCCCCAAGGTGCAATGGATAGCAAGTTGAGGGGAGGTGAGGGAGGAGGGGGGACAGACAATCCTTTGTAGATGTTTGCTCAGCAGCTCAGGGTTGCAATTTGTCCCAGAGAACAATCTGATCTGATTCAGCCACAGTCTGGTCTCCACCTTTAAATGTTGGGATCTGCATAAATCAGCACATTTCCCCTAAAGCAGAGTCTATATACAGCACCACCAGGCTGCTCGCCATAATTAGGCCTCCAGCAATGATTGTTTTTGCTCCCTGTGTTTTATCACCAGCCTCACAGGGGACGGGGAGGGAGTTGATCAGAATTATGATGCTTGTGCATCCTCAGTGTTTGAGAGGTCTGGGGCAAGCATGCAAATGGAGATGCTGGTCTGGACCAATCTTCTCTTCTCACTGCAGCCTTGTCTAGTCCCTACATGTATATGCTCCACTTTGCATCCCCAGGCCTCTCTACCTCTCTCAACCCTCAGCGGATAACTTTTTTTGACCCTTTGAGGCTAGGGGTGTATACCCTGAGGATATGCACCCTTGTGGGTATGAACCCAAAGAAGGATTGATGCTTGTCCTGGGAGCAGACATAGGCAGGGAACACTGTGGTTCTGGGGAACTACAGCACCATCTAGAAAGGGATAGAGGCACCAGGTATACCTCCCCTAGGACCATCAACAGACCAGACAAGAGCGTGGTAGGGATTCTCTGTGTGTGTGTGTGTGAGTGTATGTGAATGTGTGTATAAGTATGAAGCCAGAGAGGCATGGGCATCTGAAAGTCTGACCCTGTCTTCCTAACAGCTAACTGGGCCTCCCAGAGTTGTAGCATTACCTGAGTGGAGCCCAGACTGTTTGGAATTCTGGAGGGAAGAGTCAACACCTCTCATGTTTGCACAACCTTCTGTTGCGGTGACACAATTTCCCATGTTTCTGTTTGGCTCTCACTGTGGAGCTGTGGAGTCCCTGACTGGATGAGGAAGCTGGGGCTCAGAGAGGAGACAGGCTGCACACCTACTGGGGAGGGCTTGAGTTGCGTGGGGTGCCATGGGTAAGTAATCCTGCAGCTGCACCTGCCACTGAACTACAGACTAGATCTTAAAGGGCATCTGTCTCTCCCTTGCACCTGTCATTGTATGGACACCCTTTTACTGATGGCATTTTGGGTTGTTCCCAGGTTTCTGCTGCTGTAAACATGTGGTGGTGTGTATCCTTGTTCTGTGTTCTAAGAGCAGGATAGGATGCTACAACTGTTGTAGACTGAATTCCTAAAACTCGATGAATTTTGATGTCTCCTTTTGTATAGCAGGGATAATTATTCTGCTTGTGTGAGATATTGAACATGTGATTGAGCAAATGATGTCTGCGATGGTGTGGTGAAGATCCCATGGTAATGATTAGGGTGAGGATGGGGAGGACATCTGGTCTACCTCACTCTTCTATTTCTGAGTGTGCTGAGCCTTGTCAATCCACATTCTGTGGCTCATGTATCCTGGACCCCCAACCCCACTCCAACCAGTTTAGGCTCAGAGCTAAGATCTAAGGACTCACCTAGGTCCTGTTCTCTTTTCTATCTATGCTCACTCTTGGACTGTGGCTTGAAATACCACCCATATGTTGATGGCTTCTGATTTATATGTCTAGTTATGATCTTTCTTTTTTAAAATTAGTTAATTAATTAATTAATTTTTATACAGTTTTATTTTGTTCTTTAGGTTACAACCTCTCTGTTATATACTTTCTCCCCTCTCTCCTCCTTCCGGTGCCCCTTCCATTCTCTCAAACCCCACTCTTTGTTGCCTATTAGCTGTGCTGAGTCCATTAGTCTCTTTCTTATGTTAGTGTCTTTTCTCTGGGTGAGGGACTGTGTTGTTGGGTCCAGGCGAAACTTGCTGTTAGATTTTCAGTCTTCAGTTTGCGTTGGCAGGCCAGGTTATATTCATTTGTGATCTGTCCATGTTTTCTTGCTGCAGGTCGTCCTCTCCAATCCAATCCCATCTCTATTGCTTTGCTGCTTTTCCTTATGGCTCTGGTGTCAGACTTAGGGAGTCTTGCCCCCAGTCAGTGTTGGTCAAGAAGTTTCTCTGTGAGTTCAGGCTTCTGCGAGTGGCCTTTGAAGATCATCTCCTCTGCTTCAGTTTGCAGTTTTGATGTGGGGCCGATTATCCCCTCTTTGGTGGTCCTCTCCTCTCCCGTAATGAGGGGAGGGTGTGTTGCTCTCCTTGAATGTATCTCCAAATTGAAGTCCCGGGTTTTGGCCTGGCGAGTGTAGAAGTGCACATGGTGGCATTGTGTCTCTATGGTTGTTTTTCTGGTCTTACATGTACTGGTTCACTTGGTTGTCCATCTGCTGTGTCCAGCTCAGGTCTGTGGGCTGGACTTTTGCCTGGTCCCTCACCCGTTCTATGTTGGGGTTGGTGTTGCGGTATTCTGGTTCCTCTGAAGTTTAGCTGGAGTAAGAAGTAAGAGAAAGATGGAGGGCCCCTCCCACTCTCCCCCCCCTCCTTCCCTCCCCCCCCCCTTGCCCACCAGCGCGGGGGTGGGCTGACTGGACTACTGCTCACCTTTCCATGCCCCCTGGCTTCCGGGGGCTGGGGGCTACACGGCACTGTCCAGGCCTGCTGCAAGTGGCTGCCCATAGTTATGATCTTTCCACTGAATTCTAAACCTGTCTCCAACCTACTGATATTTTCAAAAAATATCCCAAATCTTTCTCCTTGTTAATACAGTAGTCTAAATTCTGATAATCTCTTACTTCTTCCAATTTCTTTTGTGAATATTTGGCTTTTTGTATTAAATATTTCTAGTTTTATGATAAATACTTTTCAAACTTTACATTTTCCTCCAAATATTGCTTTGCTCTATTCTCTCCAATTTTTGCATGTTATAGTTGCTTCTCTTATCAACCCATACATTATTTAGTAGTATATTAGTTTCCAGGTTGAAGAGAATTTGTTAGTTACCTGTTGTCATTTTTTTTTCTTGCAGATGGCCAGAGAAGGGGCCCATCAAGGGACTCTTGATGTTGGTCTTTTGAAATTCATTTTGCTTTTATTTGATCATCAGTTTTTATAAATATCCCATGTGTGCTTGAAAAGAACGTTGTCTGATTTCCGTAGATAGCATTAGCTTGCTGATTGAGTTATTTTGCCTGATCAGTTTCTAGGAGAGAGGAATTAAATTCTCCAAAGACAGTTGTCTATTTTTCCCCCCATACAATTTTATGTGCCTTGGAGCTGTAGTTTTTTGGCGAAAATTCATGTTCATGCATAGCTATTTGAAAATCTATCTTTCTTCCTTAGGTAGGATTGAGTTGTGTTTTACCAGATACTGGAATGAAAGCTAGGACTGCAACTTTCCTTTGGTTCATATTTGTCTGCTATATCCTTCACAATTTTGGTTTCTTTTATTTTTTCAGGGTATAATTTTATTTATTTTATTTTATTTTTTTATTTATATATAAATTTCACAACATTGTAATCCCGGGGGTTTACCCCCTCTCCATTCCGCCCCCCCCTTTCCCTCCTGCTCAAAGTTGTGCATTTCAGTTTGGTGCTTAGCTTGTTTTGACTTTTCCTCAAGTCTTTTGTTTATTTTTTCACTATATCCCATTTGGTTTCTGTCTTTTTCTTTATGACTTGTTTCTGCTAATATGATTTCTTCTAAGTACATCCATGTTGTTATAAATTCATCAAATTTGTCATTTTTAATTGATGAGTAATATTCCATTGTGTATATGTACCGCATTTTTTGCATCCAGTCATCTGTTTTGGGGCATTTAGGTTGCTTCCGTGACCTTGCAATTATAAATTGTGCTGCAGTAAACATGCGGGCGCAGGTGTCCCTTTGTACCCATACTGAGATCTCCTTTGGGTAGATTCCCAGAAGAGCGATTGCTGGGTTAAAGGGTAGTTCCATTTTCATTTCTTTGAGGGTCCTCCACACCGCTTTCCATAGTGGCTGGACCAGTTTACATTCCCACCAGGAGTGTAAGAGTGTTCCTTTCTCTCCACATCCTCACCAGCAATTGTTGTCCATTCTTTGGATGTGGGCCATTCTCATTGGTGTAAGGTGGTATCTCATTGTGGTTTTGATTTGCATTTCCCTTATTACTAGTGACATTGAACATTTTTTCATGTGCCTGTGGCCATTTGTATTTCCTCTTTGGAAAAGTGTCTTTTTAGTTCTTCTCCCCATTTTTTTGATTGGGTTTCTTGTTTTGTTTTTGTTTAATTGTGTAAGTTCCTTGTGGATCTTCATTATTAAACCCTTATCACTCTTGTGGAGGGCAAAAATATTTTCCCATTCTGATGGGCATCTTCTAGTTTTTTCTGTTGTCTCTTTTGCTGTACAAAAGCTTTTTAGTTTGATGTAGTCCCATCTGTTTATGTTTTCCTTCATTTTTTTGCTATCTGTAGATGTTTCTAGAAAGGGATTTCTGAATTTTAATTCATGGAGGGTATATTCTGTATCTTGATTGGGGTAGTGGTTTCCTGATTATATACATTTGTCAAAATTTATAGAATTAGGTCACTAAATAAAGTTTTACCATGTGTACATTGTACGCCAGTTAGAAAAGAGAGAAAAGGAAAAAAAAAAAAAACAAACCACCTCCCAAAGTCCTTACCTTGGCTTTGCAAGGTCTGGCTCCTCCTCCAAAGCCTGCCTGGAGTTCTTCACCCACATGTGCATAGAGTTCACTCTTTACCTCCTTTTGGGTCCTCATCATAGTTCTTTATCATAGGGGCTTCCTTACCCTTCTCCCCTCTAATGCTTTTTTGTCACCCCAGGTACTTGAGGCTTACTAATTGCACATCTCTTTCTTCTAGAATCCAAGTCCCTTGAAGGCAGGGACTTGGTCAATTTCATTCCTGCCATATTCTCTGAGCGGTGACACAGGTAGCATTTAACAGTCCTGAGAAGAACTGAGGAGCCTCCATAATTAAAAAAAAAAAAAAAAACAAACTTCTAATAGCCACGTTCAGAACATGAAAAGTAATATATAAAATTATCTTACTAGGGCCGAGCATGGTGGTGCATGCCTGCAGGTGGTAGCCTAGGAAGCCACGGCCGGGGCCAGAGATAGCAGTTCAAGTCCCACTGGGGGCACGTAGCGAGACCTAGTCCCCAAAAAATAGCTAGGTGTGGTGGCGCACACCTGTAATCCCCGCTACCTGGGAAGCTGAGGCTGGGGATTGCATGAGTCTGTGGTACCCTGGGCAACGTGAGCCTGCGGTTCCATGGCAATCTAATCTAATCTAAAAAAAAAATTATCTTACTAATATATTTCATTTAGCTTAATATACCAAAATATCTCAACATGTAAATGACCTGAAATCATCAGTGAGGTGTTTACATTCCATTTTCATAGTAAACCTCTGATAGTGGAAATATGACTTAGCTCTACAGAACCTTTCAAGTTCGGACCTGCTGTTTTCCAGGTGTTCAGTGGTCACAAGTGGGTAGCAGTTACCTTATTGGACAACAGCTCAGTTCTGGGAAAGAGAACTGACTTGTCCCAGAAAAGAATTTTCTCCCTTGAGGACATTTGTGTTGTGGGAAGTGATTCTGAATAATCATGAATCTTGGGTTTTAAAAGGAAAGAGCTAACAGTGACTGGAGCATCAGCATTCTGCCCTCCCTGATGGAACAGTGGAAGTGGGCAGCCAGGTGATGGCGAGTGGTGCTGACTTCACAAGGGGAGAGTGTGTCCTGATGGAGTCTGTGTCTTGATGGACACAATTGCTCCTTGAAGTGACCTGACAAAATATCAGAAACAGAATCTGAAAAGCCCTCCAGATTCAACTCCAGGGACAGCAAATCCCACCATTGCTGGTTTTACAAGATCTGTCTCCTCCTGCAAGGTCTGGCTGGAATTCTTCACCCTCATGTGTACACCGATAAAATGTTAGGTGAAACCTCAGGGATGAAATCAGCAAAATCCAGACTGTGGGAAATGTCACGACAAATGTTCCAGTCCTTTCAGCAAGTGACGTGAAGGAAAACAAGAAACCACTAACAGGGACACCTATTGATTAGAAAAGACTGGAAAAACATTGAGCCAGTTGCAACAGGTAGACTTGATTAGGACCCTGATGAATTAATTGCAGAAAAACACTTATGAATTCATGAGACATTTATATTTAGGAAATATCTATATATTTGTGAGATATATGTGTATGGTATTGTGGTTACTTTGCAAAAAAACCTTATTTTAGAGATACTGGTGGAAATATTTAGGGGTGAAAAAAATGATACGGCAGGAGGATTTGCCTTGCAATAGTTTCGGAGAAGTGCAGAGAGGCAAAGAGGAGGCAAAGATTAGACATAATCTAATAATATAACACTGCGAAGTGTTATAACATGCACCAAAGGAAAGGCGAACAGCTGACCGTTATTGGTCCGATAGTCTAAAACCTAAGGCTGGCTGCGAGTGAGCTGCACTACCCGAAGATGCCAGGAGGTGGCGCCGTAGCTTCTCTGCTGGCTGCCTCTGGGCTCCCAGTCTCCCCAGCCTCCCCAGCCTCTGCGGCTCCCCCACCCTCCTCAGCCTCTGGGGAGACCTTCAGGGGCTCCAGTCTCCCCGAAGACTGCCAGGGCCTCTGCTACTCCCTATGAGTAGTGCCGGGAGAAAGACCTGCATGCTGAGGGCATTTGCCCTTTGCATTGCGTTTTCCAGATTGTGTCTGACCTCCATGCATTGGTCTGTGATCCTCCCTGATCTGCTTGCCCACCCAGGCGGGGCGGAACGGAGGTCTTGTGCTGGTCTTGCACATCCTCCTGTACCCTTCACCCCAGGCTTCTGAGTTCCATCTTGAACTTGAGGTCTCTTTTCCATCTCCCCTGCCCTTCCTGCAAACCTGGAGAACATGAGTCTCCCACTGCCGGACCAGGGGTATCAGACCCAGACCCTTGCTCCCCTCTGCCCCCCACTGTTCTCCGCTTAGGGCTGGACCTGATGTGCCTTCTCTCTGGGCCTCCAGGTGCAGGTCTCTCACTGGACCTCACTGGTCTCTCACAGACCACTGGGCTGCTCCTGTGACTGAGTTGGGCCATCTCTGCCTGGAGTGAGTGAACTTAGGTCCAGATAACCCTTCCTGGGGTGAGTCATGGCCCCTCTGAAGAGCGCAGCAGCTGGGAGTGGAAAACAGTGGTTCTCTAACCTTTGAAAGAAGTTAAAAAGAAGAGCCCCATTTCCCGAAACCCAAAAGAAGTGGAAGGTCCTGTTTCTCCACAGGGGAGGTCTAGTCAGTCTGGGCTTTGACCCCACGCCCACTCCAGTGTGACCAACACTGGCCTTCCAGACCGCTGGGCTCCTCACATTTCTTGCTGTCAGTCAGGAGATCTCACAGGCTGGTCTGATGCTTACTAAGTCCGAGCATTCATTCCCTAGTGAAACAAGTTAACCAGCCTGAGGACTCTGTCTGCAGTGGGTCCGCAACCTGGGCATGTCATAAAGCACAGACAAGTTCAAGGTTAGGAGAGCAGAGGGTGCAAACCAGGGAATACTTGAGGAAACCAGGGAAGACTTCCTGGAGGAGGTGAGAGTTAGGTGACCTTGAAGACAGCCATGTAGAGAATGAATTGGAAGGGAAGAGGAGAGGCGGGAAGATGATGAGATTTCTTACTTGGTGCAGTTGTTTAGCAGGGACCCCAAAAGTGGCAGGGGAGGGCAATCACTGCAGATGGTGGTTTGGGGTTGAGGGGAGACCAGGTGCTTTGCCTAGATACCCAGACTGACACTTTGGATGAGCATTTATCCCCCAGGGCCACCCACACAAGGAAACAGCCAGTCACCACTCCCTAAGCGCCACTACAGCATGTCTGGAAGGAAACCACTTCCCCCACAGAGGGAAATTGCGAATAATTGGTGCTGCTGAGAACATGAATAGCTTCCTGGGTCCCCAGTGGAAGACTGAATCCCAAGTGTGTTTTCCCAGGGTGGGGGGTGCGCTGGTAAGAGGGTGCCAGGATTTTAAAGCCCTTTCTTGGGCAGAATGCGCCTCTATCCACAAATAGAAACTTGCTGAGATTTTAATTAAGAAAAGTGTACATAAAGCTCAGTGTTCCTAAGTAAACAAATATTAAGCAAGCGACTTAGCTTTTGTGTTATGGGCTCTCACGAGATGGGAACCCGGGGGCAGGCGGGTGGGTGGAAGATATTGAGGGAAAAGGAGGCTTAACCTGAGAAAGAAATAGATTCCAAGTCAGGGAAGGTGACAAGGTGAGAGGCCCTTCTGAGGGATCCCCAAAGGGAGGCGAGCAGGGAGGCTCTCACTTCTCCCCTGCCAGAACTCCTCTTGGTCTCCGCTCTCTGCTTAGTTTACATGAAGCTCTGGTACCTACTCATTAGCTGGTGACGAGCCCTCTCACCACAGTCACATTCTCCCCTGGGCGTTGTCCCAGGCCTATGGGTGACTGACTCCTCCCTCCTTGGTACTCAGCCTTCTGAATTTGCTGCTCTCCACTTGAGGGCCCTGAGTGCTGGGCAGGCTGCGAAACCTGGGGTGTGAGTGCACCTGGGAGCAGCTTTGGCTGTGGGGGTTCCCACCTGTCTCCCCAGGGTGTCTGCTCAGAGGTGGGTGTCTACTGTCCCCAGAGTCCTTGGTAGGAGACAGCTGACTACCCAGTGCTGGATGCACTGATAACCCTATTAACTGACTTCCACCTCAGCTCCTTCAATTCGCCACCTCCCTTGCCACTGCCACCCAGTCACCTCCCAAATCAACTACTTACACTTGAACCCTTGTCTTGGGTCTTCTTCTGGGGAAACTCAACTCTCACAAAAAGGGTTTATCTATAAAACTGTTCTTTAGAGGCTCTCATTAGCTCTGCAGAATTAGGCCAAGCCTGTTTGCGGTGGGGAATGACTAATATGCTCTTAGGGTCAAGGTTTTGAATCACAGGCTTCCTTTATTACTGCAGTTGGGCGGTCTGTTGTCTTAGAGGATGTTTTAAGATTTAAAAAGTTACTTTGAGGTCGTTCAGTTAATTTAGGGGCCGCAGCAAAGGACCACAGCCAAGGGGCTTATCAACAACTGAACTTCAGTTCTCATAGTCTGGAGGCTGAGAAGGCAAAGATCAGGTGTCAGCAGTCTGGGCTCTGCTGGACTCCCTCTTCTGGGTGGTAGATATTCAACTTCTTGTTAAATCCTCCTGTGACGGAGAGAGCCACCGAGTGATCTGGCTTCTCCTGAGGGCACGCATCCCCTTCATGAGGGTGCCACCCCCAGGACTTAATCACCCCCAAAGACCCTACCTCTTAACACCTTTGCGCTGGGCTTAGCTTCAACATATGAATTTTTTTGGCAACACAAACATAACCTGGATCTTAGAGCTGATGGTCTGTTTTCCAGAAAGTACCTGAGGTTGCCATTTCCAGATCTTCAGATTATACTGGTACCATCGCTCCAGGTCTCCTGGGGAGAGAGGCAATAGAAGCAAGACTGTGAATGCCCAGCTGTGCTCATTGTTCATTCACCCTTTTTGTGTGAAGTACATGTAGAAACGTGCTGAGTGCCAGGCACCCTTGATCCGGGAACCTGGTGTCCAGGGTGGCTCACAACTGGGTTTTAGATGAAATTTACAGTTTGTTCCGTTTTTTATTGCCTAAAGCGTGTGTTGCCTAGTGCTGTGCTAGATCCTGGATTGCAGAGATGGATCAGGTATGGGCTGTGCTTTTCAGAAGCCTGGAGGCTAGAGGCTGAGATGGACACACGGGTGGTGGAGGAAATGTTTCCTGGAATAACTGCAACCTGCAGAGCATTGGAATTTGGCTTTTTACTTTTGGGAGAGGGGGTTGGGGAACTGGCCCCTCCCCTGTTTTGTGAGTGGGCCCTCTACACGTCCCCTCGGGAGTATAACAGTCCTTACACAGCTTAGCAGCACCGCTGTCTCAGGGGCTTAAACTCAAGACCTTGAGTTATGAGACTGGCACACTGTTGTGGTGCCAAGAGAACCCTTCACCCACTGCGTATTGGGGACATGAAGACAAATGGACTTGGAAGCACCAGGGAGGCTTCCTGGGGTAGGGTCCCTGAGCAGAGCTGGTGCAGTGGTGTGAGCAGAGATGTGGCTGAGCTAGCTTGCCTGGGAATGGCAATGGTGTGAAGTGAGTGTGGGGCCAGTCAGGGAGAGGAGTCTTTGGTTTTATCTATCTATCTATCTATCTATCTATCTATCTGTCTGTCTGTCTGTCTGTCTGTCTGTCTGTCTGTCTGTCTGTCTGTCTGTCTGTCTGTCTGTCTGTCTGTCTGTCTGTCTGTCTGTCTATAGACTAGGTCTTGATATGTTGCCCTAGGGGTCTCGAACCCGCAGACTCAAGCGATTTCTAGTCTCAGCCTCCCTTCCTAGGCTGGGATTAAAGACGCACACCACCACGCCCGGCCCTGAGTGTTCAGTTTTAATATGGGTGGTGCTGGGAAGCATGTCACCTACTGGTGAGGGCACAGACCATCATGGTCAGACCAGAATTCCCACCTCGCTGCTGTTACTTGCTCATCGTGTGGCCTTGGGCAAGTCAACAGCCTGTCTGGATGCTCCTTACCTCCCTGTAGCTCACTGTGTTGCATCCTGGAGTTGTCCTGACAAGTTAAGTGAAAGAAGCCTGGCCCCCAAGCCGTGAGTACTGATAAGAGGAATTTATTTGTCAGTGGTTTGTTCCCAGACATTCGCAAAGAGGAGCTGCGGTCTGGAGAATTGCGAGCCCTTCACTGGTGTACAGTTGCCTCAACAGATTTCCCGGGGGCTGAGGAATAGCTTCATACAAGGGACTTGCCAGCGCCCAAGGCAGTGAGGAGCAGCAAGGACCAAGCTGGGGCAAAGGCTCTGTTCTCCCCACGGGTGGAGAGTTACGTCATTTCCGCCATCACTATCATCCCAGTGCAATCTTCTGACAGCTGGGCAGGGCCGGGGAGGGCCATGTCTCTGAGAGGCCCCCAAGGGGGTGCTGAGTGCTTCGCATTGGGGGGACTGTGCTTGACTGGTGGGCGTGGGACGGGTGGGACGAGTGGCAGCGCTCCAGACTTCTCACTCGCCACCAGGCCCACGTCTCACCCTTTTCAGAAGCATCTGCAGAGATGTTCACAGACAAGTTGGAGACCTCCCAATTGCCCACCCGTCCTTGCGTCGCTCTGCAAGCAGGGCTGCCAGATGGTCCTCTAGACCTGCTCGGCAGAGGACCTGGGACGTGGCTCTCCTCTAACATTTTGGGGACACCCTAACCCCATGGAGATTTCTCAGGGCTGGGGGATGGGAGGGACCAGAGAGAGGGCGAGCTAGGACAGCCCCACATTTGTATAGCTGGAGAAAGGAGGCTCAGAGAGGCGAAAGGAGTGTTGCAGAGGCCCGTGCTCTGTCTTCTTGCTCGGCCCTCTCTCTCCAACCCTCACAATCACTCGCCCCACTTACCTAAGACCTGCCAGGTGCTGCTGCGGTCACCTGCAAGCCCTTGCTGCCCACTGTGGCCAGGTGCTCCTAATCATGTTCCAGTGAACAATCACACTCATCCCCATCTTTTGTTTTTTACTCTCTCTTGCTTCCTCCAGCCTTTCCTTCCTTCCTTCCTTCCTTCCTTCCTTCCTTCCTTCCTTCCTTCCTTCCTTCCTTCCTTCCTTCCTTCCCTCTCTCCATCCGTCCGTCCATCCTTCCGTCTGTCTGTCTGTCTGTCTGTCCATCTGTCCATCAATCAAAAACAAAATCACTGACATTATCTTTTGTGCTGTTGGTCACACTCCTCGATGTGGATGATTTTGGGTCCCGCAGTCAGGTGGGAGTTGTAGCTCTTCCAATCAGCATTTCTCCATAATGTCCACATGGTCTTGTTTAGCCTTGGTCACTAACAGTCCCTCTGGCTCGTAACATTTCCCGTCCTCAGCTGCTGTCAGCTGAGCTCTCGCTGCTGGCTACAGCAGGGACAAATGGTGATTTCTGGGGTTAAGGGTGCCAGTGTGGTTCTGGTGTTCCAACTAAGATCAGAAGCCTTTTCTGAGACCCCAGGCATGGAGAAGATTTGGGGGAAGTTGCAGTGGTGCTTCCCCCTTCATGTCCTGAACATTACGAAAACTGGGACGGTGATGGTGGTGAGAGGGACTTCCTCTTTCTTCTTGGACTCCGGCTTGTTCCTGCTGGGTCTCTTTGGCTGTAGAAGACACTTAGATGCTGGTAATGGGAGCAGCTTCTAGAGCTCGATGGGGCCAGTAGTGCTAGAATTCCAAGAACATCACCTCAACCACCAATGGGGGGTGAGTTTAATTCTCAGTTTGGCCCAAATCCTAAGTGCCAGGGTTGAGTCCAGTCAAGGTCAGATGCCCCACCGTGCCACTGCAGCCAGGAGTGAGGTCATGGTGTGCGAGCTGGCCACGTCTGTGGTAACCCTGGGAACAGGGCAACACTTCCCAGGAACGAGGGTGGCTGGGATGGTAGAATCTTTTTTCTGATAAGAGTTTGTTGGAGTGCTCCCTTGGGACAGTTAGAGTCTGAAAGTGTTAAAAAAAATGATTGTTCAAAACTTGAAAGCCAAGTATGCAAAAAGATAACATTCTGAGACCATGAAGGGAGGCTAGCAGACTCAGAGAGATAAGGCCAGAACTACTGCCCCAGAACTTTTTTTCTAGCAGGTGGTTAGTTATCTGGTCTCTGTCCCAAGGCTTTAACTGTGTCAAAACATCTGTGTGGAACTTTTTTCCTAGGAGAACATAAAAACCCTGTTTCTCTTTGGATCTGGGTCCTTCCTGCTTAAGACACTGCCACTGGTAGGTCCAGGTTGGACCCAGGTCGGCCTGAAAATAGAAAGGCTTTTTTGCTCTTGCATCTCCCGTGGTCCTGTGTTCTGCGTGAGGCTGGTCGGATTCTGAACCGTAACGGTACTAGCCCACAGATGCCTGGGCCTTTGCTCCCAAGATGCTTAATGGAGCCTCCATGGGTCAGGTCTGTGAGTCTCTGCAGACGCTCACTCACCCCTCTTTACCTCCCACCCTGAATGACTGCGATGATCACACAGGTGGCTCACTTCGAGACAGGCTGTGTCCTGAGTCAGCAGTGGGGATGCCTGTCATCAAGGGACAAGGCAGGGCTGTGAAAACTGGGTTCTGGGGTCACATGGAGGCAGGTTCAGGTCCTGGCTCTGCCGTGACTGAGTCAGAACTCGGCAACACATGTGACGTCTCTGAGTGTCCGTTTCTTCATGAAACAGGTAGAAACATTCACCACACAAGGGGTAGAGACAACTGACACTGCTGGTTCTCATTTCTGAAGGGGCATCGGAATGGGCTTGCTGACTCGATGGTCTAGAGTGGGGCTCCCCCACCCCCAAATCTTAACCAGCTCCCAGGGATGCCTATGTTCCTGGTCTGGGGACTACAAGTCTGCATGTACAGTGGTTCTCCATGGAGGGGGATTCTGCCCCCCATCTCCACCCCACCGTCACTCCCACCAGGGGTCATTGGTATTGACTCCAGGTGCTTTTCATCATCATGATTGGGTGGGGGCTTCTGTCATTTAGCAGGTGGTTGCCAGGGATGCTGATCATCCTACGATGCACACGACAGTCCACATAACACAATGACCCCAGCGCCGAGGTTGAGAAGCCTTGTTCTAATGTCAGCCTTTGGTCCCAGCTCTTCACAACTGTGCTACCCTGGAAAACCACTTGAGGCTCATGATTGTGCAGAATGAGTTCCAAGAACCTTTGTTGCTCCAGCATTGGACAACTTCAGTTACCAAACATTTATTGTGGACCAGCTACATGTGAGACAAGGAGGCATTTCACGCAGGCTCATCTCCTTGGTGGGGTGGCACACTTGGCAGACACTTGAAGAATGTGGCTGGGTTCTATACTGTAATGTGTAAAGATTGCTTTTACAATCTTGCATAAATAGCACTCTGTTTCCTTCCCTGTCTTCAGTGGAATTTAGAAAAAGTGAGCCCACAGAATTCGCTTCTTATTTCTGTTTCTGTTTCAGAAGCACAGAACTAGCGAAGGCTTGTGGGGGCGGGGGGCACGCGCTTCCTAATTGGTGGTGGCAATGGGCATCTGTACAAACCCCCTTTGTTAAATTTTTCACACTCGGTTAACTGAGGGCAACCTTTTGTGGGAAAATTAATACAATATTTATTGTAATTTGTTCTGGTCTATGATATGCTAATTAGCAGTCTGCTTGGTGACCAGTGGAGTGAGGTAGAAAGTGCAGTGGAGCCTGCAGGAGGAGGCAGGAGAGAAAGCTTTCTTGGCAAAAACCTGGTTTCTGTCCTCGACTTCTGAGCAGCTGGTGTGGAAAAAAATGGCATCTCTGTGAGGATGGCCAGCTCACCCAGTGTTTCAGTTTAAACAATGGAAAGTTCACATCCCAGGAAACTCCTGGTTCCTGGCTAGACTTAAATGTAGTTTTTCCTTCTAGGGGACTTGGAAGAATTTTCAGCAAGAATGGGATGATGGTGGGGAGAATTCATCAGTAAGAGCAGCTTGTGCAAAGGCCCTGGGGAGGCATAAGAAAGTCAAGAGACAGTCAGGGTAGCCTGATTATATTGCAGAGATGAGTGATGGTAGAAGGGAAGTAGTGGTTTTACCCCACAAAAAGTTGTAATGGGAATTGCTTGGTAGCTCTCTTGCTGTCTTGCATTGGGGATCCTCATGCACCAGCTTCTTGCAAATAAACCTTCTTTGGACCCCAGTTGGAGTCCTTGCATTCGGTTGAGAAGCCTGTGAGTCACAACATAAATAAGTCACATAGGTTTATACTTTGAATGAAAAGGCCATTTGTAGGCACAATTGAATCAAGGAGCAATGATGTCTATCTGGACAGATGTACTGGGATTGTAGACCTGGATCCGGAATACTGACAGCTGAGATGCAGGCTGGGGAAGATATGGCTTAGCATCAGCTGTGGAAAGGAAATTAGAGGCTTTAGTTTTTCCTGTGCTCAATCAGTGTCAACAGGTTGTGGGGATATCCAGTGACTGCCGTGGAGGCATGGATGAAAGCATTGCGAACGCAACTGCATTCGCAACAGTTAGGCAACAGCTAGGACTGTCAGATGATATGTTGTCAAAGTCTGAGATGACTTTGTACAGATCCCAGAGGATAAAATCAGACTAGACAAAAATATGTTCTCAGCAGTCAGAGGAAAAAGCAAGGGGATGAGGCCAGTTGCTGGAGGTAGGTGAAGGGGTAAAAGGTACAAGACTCTGATTTTACACACAAGCCCCTCAGTTTATTAAGAAATAATGTTTTGTGATGAATGTCTGAGACGCACCACGAGTGTCATATTGCTATGGTGATGCAGTTGATCTGTTGGTGGGGATGCAGTTGGGTTGGGTGGGGATAGGCTACTCTCAGCAGTTGTTCACTGAGGGTGTTTCTGGGACATGGGGCACAGACCTGGCCGCATTTTGTGTTTTTTGGAGTGACTTTCCAGATGTCACTTAAGAAGTAGATCTCAACTTTGCATGTGCATCAGCATTCCTTGGAATGCTTATTAAATACAGACTGCTACACCCTCTCCCAGAGTGTCTGATTCAGTAGGTCTGGGGTAGGGCCCAAGAATCTGCATTTCTAACTCATTACCTGGTGGTGTGAGAGTCACTCCCCTTAAGGCAGGGAGACCCAGGGGCAGCTTCAGTTACTTTAGAGGAAATTGAAGTTTATTTTTATTTTTCGATTTATATTAATCATTTTCTCCTAATGCTGTCTTCTCCACTGTGGAGCAAGTGCATGTGTGTGTGTGTGTGTGTATGTGTGTGCTGTATGTTTCTGACATCTTGTGGTGCACAAGCCTCGATTAAGCCATCTAATTGTCAAGCTTCAAGCTTCTCCCACCAGCCAATTACTGATGCTCATATAATGTTAGAAAACTTTGCTTTCTGGCACTCTCTGACTTTTACTCATCAACACTCCCTGTTTGGAGGTGTGTGCATTATAGGTCTTTTGCTACCTAAACTGTGGCTATACATTAGGATTCCCCCAAATGTTGGCCCCAAGTCAAATGAATTAAGCCTTTATGGGAAGGAAGGGACATCACCAATATAAGAAACTCTTCTTAAGTGATGATCATGAAACTATAAAGCTAGGGTTGTGAACACCCATCTATTCTTGTTTACTAGGGGATTAACAGACGTTTCATGCAGAGAGGATGTTAGGCTGGTCAGCCTCGACCTTGGTTACACTTCAGAATCACCTGGGGAGTTTTAAAAAGTCTCGATGTTCAGGGAATACCCCAACAGTTAACTCAGACTCTTACGGGGTGGGGTACATGCATTAGTCTTAAAAAAATTCCCCCAGGTGATTGCAATGTGCAGTCAAGTTTTGAGAACTCCTGGCCTAGAGGTGTCTCTGCATGGGAGTTGTCATGGTTCCAGGCCTTGGCAGTGAGGTGTGATGGGCCTGGCTCAGAATCCAGGACCTGTAAGACCTGAATGTGGCCTCAAGGGTCCCCCACCTCTGAACTCAGAGATGCCAGCAAATTGAGCAGTGTCTTCTGGTTTTCAACTTTGCAGAGCCCTCATCCAAGCATCTCCCGTTTTATTTATTTATTTTAAAATAATTTTTTAATATATGTATTTTACATCTTTGTTTTCCCTGGGGTTTATCCACCACCACCCCTCCCTGACCACTCCCTCCCATCTCCACTCCTCCCCCCCAGTTGTGTACTTTAGTTTGATTGTTAGCTTGTTTGGACTTTTCCTCCTGGCCTTTCGCTTATTTTTCCTATATCCCATAGATTAGTGAAATCATTTGTTTTTTTTTTTTGTTCTGCTAAAATGATTTTTCTAGGTAATCCATGTTTTTATAAATTCACCAAACTTGTCATTTTTAATTGATGAGCAATATTCCATTGTGTATATATACCACATCCTTTTCATCCATTCATCTGTCTTAGGACATTTGGGTTGTTTCTATGTCCTTGCAATTATAAATAGTGCTGCAGAAAACATCTGAGCACAGGTATCCCTTTGTATAAGTACTGAGGTTTCTTTTGGGTAGATTCCTAGAAAAGTGATTGCTGGGTCAAATGGTAGCTCCATTTTCAGTAGCTTGAGGGTCCTCCACACAGCTTTCCATAGTGGTTGGACCAGTCTACATTCCTACCAGCAGTGTAAGAGTGTTCCAAGTGTCTCTTGTTTTAAATTCCATTTCCTCTGCTGTGTTAAAGTACACATTACATGAACGTTTACCACTAAGTTTTAATCAGACCAATTTCTGTCTTTTGTTTTCCCAGCACTCAGGGTGGTCACTGGTATGGGCAGTTGCTACTTCTGCAATATCTTCGTGTTCTCTTTTTGCCTTTTCAGTACTCAGTTAACATTTTTATACCGACTTAGCAGTTCTGTCCATTAGATTATTACTTTTAAATTACCTGGACGGACCAAATCCTGACTAATGCCCTAATTAGGGAGGGAGAAGAGGAGGCTGGATTGACATGGGGGTAGTTTGTGTTCTTCTTGGTCACTAAGAAATAGAACAAAAGTAGAAGAAATAATAGTCATTGAGGAGGGGGCTGCACATGCACCAGGTCATTTGTGCTGTACCCCAGCAGCACTCGATGTTGGGAGTGCCCCGAGGGAGGGATCCCTGCCTAGGTAAGCAGAACCTGGGTGGGGGGTTAGGGGGGGCGTGGAGCTGCCTAAAGGAGTTCAGTCACCCCTACATGGTGCCTCTCTTTGGGACTGCGTGTATGCTGACTCCAGGTGGGGTGAGGGGGTGTGGTCCTGGCAGCAGCAGCCAGTGCTGGGAAGGCCTTGGGGGAGGGATCCCCACCTAGGTAAGCATGACCTGGGCGGAAGGGGGGCACAGGTGTGGGAGCTGCCTAAAGGAGGTGGGGGAGGTATCCTTGGCACAGATCCGAAGTCCTACCAGGATGTGGGCATGCAGGGAAGGGTTGGGGATGGTGAATGGCAACACCTTCCTCTGATCTTACTCCCACTCCAGCCAGTCCTCCCCAAGAACAAGAAAAGTACTAATGAGCAAGTGTTAGACACAGAGGAGGCTGCAGAAGGAAAAAAACCCTGACACACCCATCTCCTGGGCAGGACCCATGATGAGTATGGAAGAAACCAATGGATAAATGTCTTGCGACCAACTATACTGAATATTTATCACAGAGCTACACCTATACTGTGGCTAGGGGCTGGGAGCCAAAATCAGGACTTGGAGAAGCCTGCAGTGAGAACAAGATGCCCCCTCTCACCACAGGGACAGGAAGGCCACAGAAACGTGGCAGTGGCCCTAAGCCTGAGCTGCAAACTGCAAACTGAGAGATGAGACAAGCAAGACTAACCCTCTACCGATGTCTGTCTCCAGTGAGGAACTTACCTATTGACAAGGGCTGGGAGAAAGACTCCCTAAGCCAGAGTCCAGAAATATATGGCAAAGAAGCAGCAAAATGGAACTAAAACCAACATGGAGAAGACCACCAGCAAGAAGGATGAAGCTCTGATAGGCTCAAAGGATTTGGACGGAAAGTCCATCACAAAGTCAAGAATGGAAATCTAAGCAGTGTGGACTACTAGGTCCTAGGAATGCAGATCCTTGCCCAGGAAAAGGACAATACCTCAGAAAAGGAAGAGGCCTATGGACTCTGGAATTGGAGTGATTGGGGTGGGGGAGGGGGAATACCCACGTGTATATGTAACTATGTAAATAAATACATAAGGAAATAAATAAATATTCATTGAGGAAGTAGAGGAAAACATTCCTAGATTGAAAGTAGATATGTCTTTTTAGCTCAAAAAAGGGTGACCAAGGAAATTTAACAGGATTATAAAAATGAGCGTGACTTATCCACTAGTGAGACTATGCCATTTCAAGGATAAGGAAAGATACTGATGAAAGTTCAAGCAGGAGGTAAGGGTGGTCTTCAAAGACACTAAAAATTAGGTGACCTCAGCTTTTCAACTCTGATATCAGATTCCAGAAAAAAATGAAACAATGCAGACAATTGAAGATGGGAAGCAGAATTTTGTGCCCCAAGTTGATATTTATGTATGATTCAAATATGCAAGAATTTAGGAAGAATCTCATCCATATATCCTTCTTTTATTTTTTAAAAATTTTCATTTATTTTTTCAGAGACTAGGTCTCGCTATGTTGTTCGGGGTAGTCTTGAACCCACAGACTCAAGCGATTCCTAGCCTCAGCCTCCCAAGTAGATGGGATTACAGGCACGAAACACTGCACCTAGCTCATATATTCTTGAGGAAAGAGGATACATGAAAATATGCATCTGTCAACCAAGAGATGCATCAAAATAAAGAACTCTCAAGGAAAACTAACAAAGGGACAACAGAACTAAAGCATACAGAAAGAGAGGGGGAGGGAAGGTGAAGTCAGGGGAGAGATGAGCACAAGAGATGAAGATGATGGTTCACAGGTGACATGGTGGTGGGAGAACCTCAGGTTATACAATGATGTAATATATGTATAGTGTAATCAATAAAAAAAAGAACTCTTAGAAATCATCTAGCATTCTCAGAGAGTGGTTTGTCAGGTGTGCTTTGAAATGATTTCACTATGAAATTAAATTTAAATGACCACGGAAAAGTTATTAAACAGAATGTAGTTATCATTCTCAAAAACAAAGTCTACATAACAAAATAGGCTCATGGTTTTAACTGAAAAAGATGGAGACCAGAATCCCCCTTGGAAGAGCAGAAGATGGGGGGGAAGGAGAAAGTGAGGAGCAACAAGGCAACAGATTTCTTTTACCTTCCATGAAAGAGTCCACAGATAGTTTTTAATTTTTGTAGTTGATAAAACATGTAAGTTAAAGCAGCTTATTTCAAGATATAAAAATAACCACCCATGGAATGAAAGACATGCTGTTTACCAAATTAGCTGAAGCTAGGAAAAATTAGGAAATAAATATTTAACTTCTTCTGGTTTAGAGGTTTCCTTCATGCCGCTTTGGAGGTTGGAGATCCAATGAGATGGTGGAGATCTTAGAATCTAGATCAGGAGTCAGCCTGGTCACCAGGTTCTGGGGAAGACCCTCTTCCATTTGCAAACTGCCCACTTCTTCTTGTGTCTTCACAGGGGGGACAGGGCCATGGAGTTTACAGGGTCATGTATCAGAACACAGAGCCCATTCACAGGGACTATACCTTGTGATTTACACCCCTCCCCCAAACTCCATCCTCACCCTCACAGTTGGGGTGAGTAGTCTGTCCCTGTTCAACCTCTCATTCCCTTGGACATTAGGATCTCAGCATAGGCGTTTTGTGGGGCACACATTCATATTACAGCAAACTAAAAGCATTTTGTTTGCCAGAGTGTCAGAGGAAGGAAAAACAAGAAATGGGAGTGAGAACAAGAGTATGTAAAATGCAAGGAGAAGATGGGATGAAGATCAAAGGTGTTTGAAAAGTTGTACAGATTTCCAGAAGCCCACCAGCAGAAGAAATGACTCACAGAAGGGCCCACCCCCTACAATTACATTCAAAGGCAGAAACAGCACAGATACACCTGCCAAGTGTCAACGGGAAGAAGGCAGGAGTCACATGTGGCTCTCCAAGGGGGTAGAGTTCAAGGTAAATGTCTAAGATGAAGCCAAAGGTATGAAGGTCTCAGCTTATAAATATATATGCAGAAAAGAAGTTGGCCACACAACAGAAAACTGGCAGAAAAGGGTCTAGTGAGACATGTGAAAGTGCATATTTTTTAAAAATTCTTGACAGATCACATTGGCAGAAATATAAATTAGACTCCAGAGAAGATTTAAATAACAGAGTTGCACGTAAGCCCCAGGCCTGCTTCACTCTGACTGACTCCTGAGTTAACTCCAAGGTCTCACTCCCACGTCTCCAATTGCCCTTGGTAAACTGGGCCTGGGGCAAAAGACACCAGAGTGGTAGACAGTGGGAAAGGCATAGTCTGGAGTCCTCCTGAATTTCAGATCAATGTTGTGGCCAATGGCTGTGCCACCTCAGGCAAGATGCATCACCTCTCTGAGCCTCAGTCATTCCAGTTGTAATATCTGTACTGTTTCCCCTTCTTATGGCAGGCAGGGAAAAACCACGGGAGGTGTCTCTAAGGAAGGTACTGTACTTGACTGCAGGCGATCGTGTGTCCTTGCAGGGTGACAAATAGTAGTCATGGCCACTCAGCAGAGAGGTGCACATCCATGTGCATGAGCTGACTTTCAACCTCTATCCCACTAATGTCTGGGTAGTTCTCAGTGACTGGGTCTGTCCAATGTGCCCTGTAGGGTGTCAGCAGCATCTCCGGCTTCTGCCCACTGAAAGCCAGTTGTACCTCCTCCCAGTGGTGACAACCAAACACATCTCAAGCTTTGTCACATGTACCCTGGGGACAAAATTACCCTCCATTGAAAACACTGGATAGGGATGAGGAAGAATGCTTTCCAAAAGTGGATACTTCTGTTGCTGGTGGTGAAATTTGGGGGAACTTTTTCCCATTAGTCCCTTTTGCATTTTTCCCTTTTCTTTAAAAAATATTTTTTTATTGATTACACACATATATATTTTACACCGTCATAGACCCTGAGGTTCTTCCACCACCATGTTACCCATGAACTGTCTCTTAGTCTCTTGTGCTCACTCTTTTGCATTCTTGAATGCAGACTCGATAAAGTACATGTCCTAAGGTGGTGAATAAAACACACATGTTCAACGTGATAGTTGATTACTTATTTGTGAAGTCAGGGGCCATATGATACCCTCTCTGTTTTCTGCTCGGCCTGGAGGAGATAGTTGTTCCAGTTGCTCTTGGGTTTGACCTCTTGGTGTGTTGTGAGACACAGTTGGGGTGAGTTGTCGGTCCCTGTTCAGCCTCTTGTGCTGGGAGAGAATGGGGTGACTAGTGTGGCGTCATCTTCTCCGACAGACAGAACGGAGCAGCCTTTGCGCAAAGATGCTCAGAACTTCATGATTTTATTTCAAACACGCAGACGTGCAATTTGGTGACAAAGATCTATCAAAGAAGCATGCATTAGGCAGGCACCCACCTGAGCTGCCACCCTGGTGGTAAAAATCTCAAAACCCTCAAAAGCATAGCATCATCATGTTTACATCACAGCCCTGAAACCCACACGAGATGTGCTATTGAGACTGATTTCTCCATTATCCTGTTGCGTTCTGATTTTTAAAAGAGATCAAAATTCCATTTTTCTTCAAGAAAGGGAGCACAGATTCACAGATTTCATTACCAACTTAAAACAAATTGAGCAAAAAATTAGGGGGAATGTTTTTTTCATACGCAGCAAGGCCTCCTTTTAAAACCAGCAAACATCTGTGCACTTAAGTACCTTCTGTTAAGGTCTAAGGAAGTCAGTTTCTGGAATCTGAGTGAGTTCATTGACTCTGCCTCACTTTCAAAAACTGAATAAGAAATGAAGAAATCATCCTTTTACTTTGAAAAAAAGTATAAAAACGATCCATCTGCCAAGAAAGTTTAGATGGGGCATTCAGACCTTAGAATAAACAGATGCAGAATGAGGAATTGGACTGGAATGGGGCCAGACTCTGGGGCAGTGTTCGAATTTTCTGTTGTGAATTTTTTATTTATTAATTTAAAAATCCCATTCAGTGCTGTTTTTCTAAGCGTCAACATATCTGTTCACACTAAAGCTCTTCTCTCCCAAACAGTCACCACTGGAAACAGAAGACAATTTCAGTTGCAATTAATAAAATCAAATGAAAAATTCAGATCCTCAATCACATCATCCACAGCACATCTTAAGTGTCCACAGCTTGTATCGGTCATCACTGCTCGAGAAAATTTAGAAAATGCAGACATGGATGAAGGAGAAATGATCCAGAGATCTCCTTTCTGCCACAGAAACATTGTTGACATGTGGTGGATTTTTTTGTGTGTGTATTTTCCATAAGAAACTTTAAAAGTCGCTTCAATTGGGATGTGTATAATGTACAGAGTAAACATCTTTGTCTTTCTCATTTTCTACTAACAACCTATCATGAGGATCTTCCTTCTTCTTAAAATATATTCTTTGAAAACATGATCTGTAAGGTTTTATGCTTGGAAGATTAGTGCATTCTTATTGCAGGAAATGGGAGAGAAAGCAAAACATACCCCCCCAACCCCGGGGTCCCTAAAAAAATTCACCCCTCAGAAACAAAAATTCTTTAATTTTTTTGTGATATTTAGTGATAGCTTTCAGATATTTCTTTGCAAATCAATATGCAGACAGGCATATAAATAGCTTTTTAGGGATATTTCCATGTCAGTGAATGTAGAGATACATTATCTCTTTATCACTACAGTCTGTATCAGTATCATGGCACAGATGTTGCATTCAACTCTTCATCTGATCACTCCTGCTCATCTTCTGTAGGGCTCCCTTTCTCACCCCCTCCCTCCTTTTCTTCCTTCTTTCCCTCCTTCTTCCCATCCCTCCTTCCACAAATGTTTTCTGTGCCAGCTGCTCCACTACCCCCTGCCAGTGCAGGGGGTAGAAGACTGAAAAACATAAAGTTCCTGCTCTCTGGGAGTTTGGGTGCTGGTGGAGGAAGTAGAACAAGTAACGGACATGGAAGAAATAGTAGTAGGCAGCATTTCAGTTACAGGTTGGGGCATGTGCTGCGAAGGAAGCAGCTGATACTGAGTGGAGTAAGGGAAGCTTGGCCCCTGGAGAGCTCTTCCTGCTTCCCAGGACCCCAGGGCCCTTGGAAGGCTGTCCTGGGGAGGGTGAAGCACAGGGAGGTGATGGTCACTGGTCTTGTGGGGGTCAAGGGCAGAGGACCTGGGCTCTAGTGGCTGATAGTGTTCTGTACCAGTGGATCTCAATTGGGGGTGACTTTGCCCCCCTGGAGGACACTGGCCAATGTCTGGAGACATTTTCTGCCGTTCTGAGTGGGGAGGATGTGCTACTGATGCCTAGTGGGTATAGGCCTGGGCCCCCGGCAAGCAGCCTCCAAACTGGACAGCTCCTTAGGACAAATATGAGGCTCCAAATGCTGAGGTTGAGAAATACTGCTCTGGAAAGAGCCTGAGCCTGGAGTGGAGAGGGGGCTGAGCTGAGGGAGGGGAGAGGCTTCAGAAGTTGGGGCAAGAGCTTAAAGAGACAGTTTTACCTGAGGTGAGAAAGCCAGGGCCTGGGCCTGGCTGTGGGGCGCAGTGAGGATGCTTTTTGCAAAGTTGGACTGTCAAGTGTGCATGTGTGGGGGAGGGGAGGAGAGGAGAAAATGGCCTAGCAG
>PVHY01002834.1:0-75266 GCA_004024945.1 Uropsilus gracilis | reverse complement strand
GGTGGAATGAAGGTGTCAGAGCAGACAGCGTCCACTGCACTGTACGTTCCTGGTACTGACGTCAGGTTCCATGGGGAATCTATCCAGGGAGTCCCAGCTGCCTTGCCCAGGAGGGAACTGGTTGGAATGTACTGGTCTCCTGGCTGGACAGGTGATGGGTGATATAGAGCTTTGGGTCTTTCTCCAGTGTCTGGTCCAGCTCTTCCCTGGCTCTGAGGACGGGTCCAAAGGTTGAAAGGAGCAGTGACCTTAGCGTGTCCTGCTTTGCACCATTAATGAGGGTGTAGAAAGGCGAGGCTTATGAGCCAGGAGGTCCTGGGTTCAAATTCTGATTCTTCCAAAAGCATCTGGGTAACATTGGGTACCTGACGTTGCCTTTTGAGCCTGAGGTTCCCCCTGGGCAGGGCTGCTGGGAGTTCTGAGAGGAATGGGCCCTTGGGGCTCTCTGTGAACTATGACAAGTGGTCCCGTGTGAAGCAGAGTAATAAGGACCCTTGAAAAGGAGACAGAAACGCCCCGTGCAGTTTGTAAGCTATGGGCAGACGAGACAGCCTGGGAGGGGGCGCGAGGATGCTCTGGATTGGAAATGTCACCAGCCCAGGTTCTGTGAGTGGTATTTCCAAGCTCGTTGCCCGGGGCTGAGTCACAAGAAGAGCTGTGAGAACCTGGACCTTCACGCTTCTGTGTACAGAAGGGCAGTGAGAATGTGGAGCTGGTGCTCAGGGAGGAGTCCTGGTCACCACGCGTCACTTCAAACCCTTCTTTCCTCTGCCACCAGGTCCCATGGTGGGTGTGGCTCAGGAGGCTGTGATTGGTTGGCCCCCAGGAACACATCTCTTTACAGAAAAGATCTCTTTTCACCTTCACCGCGTGCTTAAGCACAGGTATTTTCATGCCCATTTCGCAGACAGGGACACTGAGACCCTGTGGGCAAACAGACTGGTGTCCAGTGACATGCTACCCTTTCCAGGAGGAGCTCTCTTTCCCTTCCATTTTTCCACCGTCCTTCCTGAACTGGGCGCTGACAAGGGTTTGGGAATTCTTCTCTCAGGCCGCAGCAACATGAGAGATTTTGCAGACGTAGCCCTCAAGGACCCCAGTGGCCAGGGGTAACGCGAGTGGGAGCAGGATGACAAAACAGAAGGAGCAGGTAGCACCTGCCAGCAGGCAGCATGGAGACTTGTGACTTGAAGTGCGACCCATGGCCCTGCAAACCAGCAACACTGAGCATGTTGAAAGGCTCCTAGGTCCTAGAAAGGCAGCATTCTAGTGCTCCCCACACGCCCCCCTGCACCCCACCCCAGACCTACTGAGTCAGGGTATGCATTGTTACAGGACCCCCTGTGATTTGTATGCACACTTCACCCCTCTCATCAATGGGGGTCATATCCCCCTCCCTGTCTTCTACCCGTGCCTGTGGAAGGTTCTCTAACTCACCCTGCTTCGGTCCTGATAAATTATTGAGCCAGGTGAGAGTTCCCTTCTCTCTGGGACAAGCATCCAGTTCGTTAAACCCATTCCCCTTTCAGACCCAAGGTCGTCTCTAGTCAAGATGGAGGTAGGGAGAGGTTAGCATTTCCCCCCTCCAATGCATCTCCCCTGTTCCCTCAGGAGTGTTCCTCTCCTGCATTCCCCCTGCCCACCATGCATTATTGAACTTCAAGCAAGCAACTGTTCTCAGTCACATGGGCTTGCGGGGTTGGGGGAGGTGGGGGATGGGGTGTGGGGGGGTAGGGGATGGGGTGTGGGTGGGCATGGGGGAGTAGAACATGCCAGATAAGCAATTTCTTTTCCTTTGAGAAGTTAGAAGGATAATAACTGTGAACATCTTGCTGTATTACCTTCAAGTATCTTTTTAATAAATGAGATAAAAAGCATTATAAATTTATAACACCCTTGCACGGACCCTTTCCAGTTTTAACTTCGCCTTCCCTTGGATCAAGCGTTATCACGAAGACCTGCACTTCCTTCCGAGCGAGCTTGGTGAACATCTTGGGAATCTCTGCATTTTCATACACACATGGATTTTCTCGGGGTCCCTGCACATCTTGGGTTTTCATGCCAAAAAAAAGTGGTTTTCATCATATTGGATCTTGTTCTGGTTGATCTGTTTCACTCGAATCCATTTGCTCTGACTGCACCAGGTTCTTTGCCATGTAGCAGTCTGTGTTTTGTTTCTCATTTCCCTCTAGGAGGATTTAGATGGTTGCTTGTTTTGCAACCGGGACAAACAACGCGACTGTCAGCACCCTGGTCCTGGATCTTGCTGTGCCCACATGGAGTCGTTTCTGTGGGGGCTTATTGCTCACAGTAGGGTCACTATCCTGAGGAATGGCCAGTTGCTCTCCGAGGTTACTCATGATTTCCATTTCCAAGTGGACTAGGAGATTGCCATTTTCCGTCTCTGCTCCATTGCTTTATATTGTCAGAATTTGTTGTTGCTGTTAGTTGCCTGGAAGAAAGATGGTATACTTCTGTGACTCTCTACCAGTAGTTCCTTTTGGGTTGGAAGAGGCCCTGACAGGGTGAGAGGATGTCTGAACAGAGGCCAGCAGAATTAGGTCCATCTCCAGCTCTGCTGTCAACTTGCATTTGAACTTGGGCCAACCCCTTCCCCTCTCTGGTCTTGAAGGAGGTCGGTGGGCTGTGTGGTCTTCAAGGGGGAGGCCATGAAGTGGAAGGACACTGGTCACCCATGGTTGGGGGATCTTAGATGACCAGACTTACCTAGGGAGTTTGGACCACTCACCTTCACAAACTGCTACTTGAGTTAGTGATGAGGTTGCAGGGTGGAGTCAGAAGAAGCAGGGTCTGGTCTAGACTCTAACACTGCCACCTTGAGCTGGAGGTCTGGTAGGGCTGCCGCATAGAGGTCTGTCTGCCTTGAGAGCCAGAACAGGAGGCCTGGGTGGGGGTGGGAGGGTTCATTCTCCTGACATGACTAAGGCCTGGACTAGTCGCAGGACCTGGCCCTGACACAGCTCTGGACACGTGCTTTCCCTGAGGCTGTCTTTGTTTGGCCTTGGCTTGGACTTCATAGTTCTTGCAAAGTAGAGGAAGCAGCTTCAGCTGAGATTGGGCCTCAAGCTCCAGCTCCCTGTGTTACAGTCTGTCTCTGCGCGCTGCTCCAGCTAAGTAACTGTCTCTCCAACACAACTCATGAATTGACGGGAAAGAATGGCTTTAAGGACCATGCGTGAAACAAGTCTCCTGCCTGTGTGCGCAGCTCCTGGGCAGCTGTGTGGTCTCTTGTCTTGCATTCTTTTCCTCTGATACGCTGTGAAGCACACCAGCTTTGTATGGCCTGGCTCTGGGGTGGGGGCTGGGGGCTGCTGCGTTTCCTGGGGACTGGTAATACCGAGGCCATTTCTCTGCACGCACACCATCACCCAGCTCATGAGCTTCTCTGGCAGCCAACTCGGCACTGGGAAAGGTGGGTACACCATTTGGCTATCTTCGAAGGCTTCATTCAGTCCCAGCTCTGGTGCTGCTGAACTTGGCAGCACTATTTTGTCCAGGTTGTTAACAGCCTCATACACAGTTAGTCTCATTTTCTCACTCATATTTTTGGTCTGTTGTTGTGACCACGGACAGGAAATCTTGTGGTTGTGGTTGCCAGCTCTCCTAACACTCTCCTACTTGCAGTGTAGGAAGTATGTCCGCATAAATACCTAAGCCTCTGAATGCATCGATGTTCTCATCTGTAAAATGGGAGCAGCAACAGTGACCTGTAATATAGACTCGAACTGCTAATTAAAAGAGTTGTTACATGTCGGAGCTCTCACACATTGGCAGATACTCAGTAGCTGTGAGCTAATTTTGCTTTTTGAGATAGGAATGGCGGGGAGCCCAGTTATGACCAAGGCACGGGGATGGGGTACTGGCTTTCTTGGGTATGGGCAATACAGGTTTCCCCAACTCCCCAAAAGCAGAGTAGGGCCAGGCACGGTGGCGCATGCCTTTAATCAAAGAAGGGCGGCCGAGACTAGGAAATGCTTGAGTCCACAGGTTTGAGACCTGCCTAGGGCAACATATTGAGACCTAATCTCAAAAAATAGTTGGGCGTGGTGGCACACACCTGTAATTCCAGCTTCCTGGGAGACTGAGGCTGGGGATCACTTGAGTCGGTGGTACCCTGGGCAACGTGAGTCTGTGGTTCCCTGGGCAACATAGTGACACTTAGTCTCAAAAAAAAAAAAAAAAGTAGAATATACCTGTTGAGTGTGATTCAGAGAGCTGTATTGGGTTTGGGAAGGCTGTTGTCCTTTGTTCATATGGGATAACTTCTAAATGTGTCCATAAACACCCCTCCCCCCAAAACCCCTTCCAAATCATAGCAAATGGGTTCTACTTTTCACAGTGGAGGAACTCTGTGTGAGCAGATTTTCTGTAGAGAATTAAGAAACAAAAAATGAAACCAACAAAACCAGTCTGTTTACTATTATCATCATATGTAGGCTATTCTAAACCATGTCGCTGGTAGTTCACTCCTTAATCAACTATTCTGTTGATCTATGGTCTGTGATCTAAATTGTGAATTTTAATACTCTAAACTTCAAATTAGCATATTCTAATAACTTTTTCAGAAACATTACATTTTAGAAGGAAGTTAATCCAAAGAATTCCCTGTTAATACAGTTGGCTTCTATCTACATGGACTTAACTACTTTTCTGCTTAGTTTGAAATGATTCAAAATCATTCAGACTTGCTGAAAGTGAGGTTCAAACCTCTGATGCTGGGGGTACTATTTTCACCCTGCAATGAAAGCATTCATTCGCTATCAACAAGGGTAGCCCAGTAATTAAATGATGGAGAATGCTAATGTGAGTTATTTTAAATCATCCTATATGACCACTTGGAGTTTTAATTTGTGCTTAAAATTGGCAATGGTGAAATAGGGTGTGTGCTGTGAGCTGGAAAATTTTTATTGGGTAAGTGTAAATTTCAATTCCTATAGTAAATATTTAATTGAATCTGAATCATATATGTAACGTTGAAATTTCTCCTTCGTTATTGATAATTGTTAGTGGTTTTAAAACTGCAGAAGGATTCAGGAAAGTAATGATTATTACTGATTATCCTATGATTGTTACTGGAAATAATTTTACCAGCTAGTGGATGGAGGTATGAAGACAATTCTTCCTTGTAAAGGAAGGGTCACTGGCTCTGCCCAATCTTTCATGCCCATATGTCATTTAATACATGGACTGACCTGAAGAGGGAGGGAGCTTATTATTACTGGTATAGCATTTGCACAGATCTATTTCTGCTAAAATACAAAGCTCTAAAACATCACTTATTCTTATATTCAAACTTTATTTCTCAACCCAAATGCCCCAAAACTGATGAAAGGCTCAAAAAGTTGTAGTATATTTACACAATGGAGTATTACTCAGCAATCAAAAAAGACAAACACATGTCATTTCTAGCAACATGGATGGAGCTAGAAGGAATTATGCTAGCAGAAATAAGCCAAAAGGAAAAAGAAATGCCAGATGGTCTCACTTAAATGTGGGGTATAAGGAAAACAAACAAAAAGACAAAAAAAGTCAAAATTAACGAACTGATAATTGAGCTGAAACATACAGAAGGAAGAGAGAGGGAGGGTGTATTGGGGAGAGGGATGAGCACAAGTGACTAGGATGATTGTTCATGGGATAAATTTGGGGTACACAACAATGTAAGAAAATATATATTAATTAATTAATTAAAAAGAGATTAAGAAAGAGAAAATAACAGTAAATTTTGTTTCTTCCTTATAAGACATTTTATTATAAGTGTAACCTGAAAGTGTCTCCAGGGTTATAAAATGCGATCACCCATCGTGCAGTAAGTTGTTTTGGCATTAGCTGGTATTGCCTCAGTCACTTCAGAGAGCATTTTTGTCACCTGTGTGTATGTGTGCATGTGTGTGTGTGCATGTTGTGCATGTGTTTGTGTGCGTTTATGTGTGTGTGTGTGTAGGGGTAGCAGGACCTCACACTGGTTATCAGGAACCCTCACAAGAAACCTGTTTTAGGGGTCCTGCCCCTATTCCTTTGCTGTTAGTGTCTCATGTACCCCCAAGTCACCTGTGGGTTCAGTGGGCAGTCCCTGTACCACAAACATGCTCTACCTGAGATCTTTTACTGGTGCAGAAACAGGCGTAGCCCTTGGTGGTGGTATAGGTGGGTAATGCCAGGGCCTTGTTATAGGGGTGCCCTTTAACTGAGAAGTCATGGAGGTTGTGGGCTGTGTCCATGGCCTATGACCATTCTGACAATTGACCACAAGCGTGATGGCTTGAAAGGACAGAAATTCTCTCACAGTTCTCCAAACCACAAGTCTGAGCTGAGCAGTTGCAGGATCTTCTTCTCCTGGAAACTCTAGGAGGATCATTCCTTGATCTTCCAGGTCCTGGTGGCCCCCATGTTCCTTGGCTGCATTGCTGTGGCCTTGGCCTTCCACCTCACACAACCTTTTGTCTCTGTGTGTCTTTCATGAAAACCCTTGTCATTGGATTTAGAATCCACCTGAGTAATTCAGGATGACCTCAAGATCCCTACTTATATGGTCAGAGACCCTTTTACCAATCGAGATCACATCCACAGGTTTGGGGAGGGATTGGGGTGTGGCATGTGGCCATATATTTTTGAGGGCCATCATTCAGCCCACTCTGATGCATGAACACTTGGCTTCCACCTACTGTGGGGCGCTTCTCGGGTATGCTCTAGAGTTTCCAGAGAGTTCCAAGGGGAATGGTGCCCCTCCTGTGCAGTGGTCAGCCAATTTGCTAATGTAGTCATTTCTGATTGTCCTCACTCCCCTGTCTATGTTCCTTCACATCCCCACCTCCCACTGTGCTTCCTTGGGTCACCTCCCAAATAGACTGCCTGCATGCCAAGCCTAGCCTCTGCATCTGTTTTTGGGGTGACAAGATTAAGACATCCCCTCTCCCTTCAAAGGCCCTTGCAAGCTGCGGGAAATCACTCTCAGCTGGTGCCCAGAATGGTGTGCCTGGGCCACCCTGTGTTACCACCTGCCAGGATGATCCTCCTCTGGGTGCTCCCTTATCAGTCCTCGGGCCTTCCTGGCCTGTCCCCTCCCCCAGTTCATTGTTCTTGTGATTCTCAAACCTCATCTCTATCTCCTGGAGACCCCCGACTGACGTGCAGCCTCAGCAGAGGGGAAGTAATTGCAAAGGTACCTGCTGCCTTAGATAGTAGGGAAAGTATCGCAGTCAGCATGTGGCTTAATTGAATTAAAGAAAAAAAGTCCAGTGCCTATCGCCACGGTAACTCATTGCCCTTGACGGGATGCAGATAGAGCTCATCACAGAGGCAAGAGTCAAGGCCAGGAAGGTTGCTGGGCTACATGCCTGACTTTAGGGAGCTCCCTGCCCAGAGAGGAAAGGAGATGAGTGCTTGGACCCCTGCCCAGAGTTGGAGCAGAAGCAGCCTCTGGGCCAGGGGCTGAAAAAAGGAAGGAGCTTGGTGGGAGGGGGGAGACACAGGATTCCCCAGGATGGAGGGAATGATGTGGGAAGGGGGTCTGTCAGAGACAACTGTGTTCAGGATTGGCAGGGGCAGAAGCTGGAAAGACTGGTCAGAGTGCTAGGGACGAGCTCTCCCGTGCCCCAGGGAGGAGGAGGAGCTGACTGATAGTTCATAGGCCAGGACAGTGACTGGGTCCTAGAGAACTGTGGTGGAGGCCACAGGGGCTGTGCATGGAAATCCCTTCTTTCTTCCTGAGGAGGTGCTGTCTTATAGAATGCCTGTGGTGTAGCCTGCTCTTCCTGGAGATGTAAGGGAAGCAGAGGCCCCATGGCTTGGAAGTCCAGCCTCTGTGCTCCAACTTTGGGTCTGGGAGTTCTGTGCCATACAGACTGGGTGCCGGCCCAGCTCACCACACCAGTAGCCCTGCCCAGTGACTCCTCTCTGTGAGGGTTTTCAGAGGAAGGCTGCTGGGAGAGAGAATTCAAACATTCCTGGGTGTCCAGAGGGAATAGCATGGAGACTCCATTTCTGTCCCAACTCAAGTGTGACCTTGACGCTCCCTTCTTATCAGGAAGGGGGAGGGGCTGGGGGATCCTCTCTTGGGGACAGAGAGATCTCCAGGGCAGCTGAAGTCCCAGGAGACAGCCAGGCACCAGGCCAGTCTCTGGTTCTTGGCTGCTTAAGGTCTTTAGATCCGAGAATGAGGTAAAATAGCAAAAGTCTTCTAGGAAAGAATAGGTTTTGCTCCTGCTTATGCTTTGGTAGGAGCTGTGCTTGGGAAAGAAGGAGGAGTCGGAAGAGATGGATAGCCATCTGTGAGGCCAGTCATCAGACCAGGCATCTGGGAGCATGTCCAGATCTACTGGAATGTGGGTTTGAAGACCCTTTTATACCTTGGCAAAGAATGGTCAAAATGAGGTAGTGGGGGAGGAAAAAAATCCTGAATCTCAAGCATATGGGACATATGGCAGGAAGAAGGGTGATAATAGGAAAATTACCTGTGGGGGAAAACGCCATTATCATTCAATCATGTGTCTCTGGGATGGGATTTTCGAGAAGGTTAGGGAGCTGTCCTCACAGATAAGTGACTTGTCAGTTAGTCTCTTGTGTGCCAGAGAGGATGAGAAAGATAAAGTTTCCTTTATCTAAGGCATATCTCTTGGTCTATGTCCATGTCCCACAGTGCTTTGTGTGAGTTGACTCTCAGTCTTGTGCGTGTGGTGCTTCTGGCCTATGCAAGATCTCCTCTCTGTTCCACCTCAGGAAGTTGTATTTCATGAGCTACTTTCTTTCCATTCGGCTGGAGAGGTGAGAAGGGGCCAGTTAAACACCACCTTGACTTGGACCCAAGAGCATTGGGCTTTATCTGCTGGGTATCTGGGATTCATGGAAGGTCTTTGAGCTGAGGAAGCACACCGAGTGATGCTTCAGCAACAGAAAGAAGAGACACATGCATTGTAATGTGACTCTCTGTGGACTGAAGCAGAATGTTTGATCTCAAGGCCATTGTGTGGATGGACTAGTCCCTCTGCCTAGAACATTGATCCTACCTTAATGTTATTTCTCTCAGAGCTCTTGCTTGATTTCTCTGTCATCTAAATTTATTTTCCTTGTTGAAAAGAGAGATGCATCCCCGTGTCTATTGAATCATTATTTAAACAGCCAATTATGGAAATAGCATGTTTCCATCAACCAATTAATGGATAGAGAAAAATGCTATGCACACATTGGAATATTACTCAGTCATAAAAAATAACAACAATCTTCCCATTTGTTACAGCATATGAGCCATGGAATTTAGGCCCCCAACTCCCTGACATTGCTCAGGGGTACTCCTAGGAGCCTTCATCCCCTGCCACATTTGACCACATGTTGGTGGGGGAACTTGCCACATATCTGAGCAAGAGCTCTTAGGCCTAGAACTGGTTGCTGGCAGATGAAGGGTTCAGGGCACAGTGTCACGTGCAAGAGGTGTGGGCACCCATGGACATCATGGGCTACAATATCTAAAAAATAAAAAATAATGCAATCTTCCCATTCCCCATTGTAACGGTATCTTCTCATTCATTGGCATTGTACTTGGGCACTAGGTTAAGTGAAAAAACCTAACAAAGAAAACCAAATGTCATATGATATCACTTATGTGTGTAATCTAACAAAACAAAGAAGCCCCAAACTCATAGATATAAAGAACAGGTTGGTAGTTGCCAGTGGAGGGTGATGGAGGGAATGGTGGATGGGGACCAGAAGGTATAGACATCCAGTCTTAAGAGAAAGAAGTCATGCGGTGTACATCACAGCATGGTGAATCTAGTTAATAATACTGTGCTATCTATTTAAAAGTTGCTGAGAGAAAAACTTCAGAGTTCTCATCACAACAAAAAAAAGTTGCAACTATGCATGTTAGTGAATATTAACTAGACTTATGAGGTAGTCTTTTCACAATATATTCATATGTTGAACCATTATGTTGTATACCTGAAATTAATACAATGTAATGGGTCAATTATCCCTCAATTAAAAAAATGTTTCCTGTTTTACATCCTCTTATGACTTCTTCTGATTTCCCTTCATAGCATTTACTATAATTTAGAAAGTTTTGTCTGTGTAATTGCATCTTAAATTCTTTGGGGACAGGATCTATGTTTTACTCATTTCTATATGATACCAAAGGAAAAAAATGCCCTGGATTGAATTAAACAGGGAAGGGAGATGTTAAAGCTACTGCAGTAGGGGAAAGACCTTGAACTGCACTTCACTGGGATGAGAGCCAGGAAGGTTTTGGGAGTAAGTGAGTAGAAAAGTAATGGGGTCATTTGTCAAGTGATGAGGTCATCATTGTTGTTCATTGGCACTTTTCAAAGTTAGACTTGTATCCTCCCAGAGACTGGGTGACAGGCACCATCTTTCTTGGAAGGAATGCTTTGAAAGGAATGCTCTTAGATTCTGGAGAAAGATATCTCTGGGTTGTAACACGGGCAAGAGCTGGGAATATATACCTCAAAGAGGCAGAGAAAGAATTTATAATTGCAGAGAAATTGCAGAGAAAGAATTTTATAATTATAAAAGAATTTATAATTTCTAACAGTAAACATTAAGAAGAGAGCTTAATGGGACTCATACTCAGGAAGATGCTATCTAAAGTTTGGTCAAGCACTGAGGCATCTTGAGCAATGACTAGGGCAAACTTTCCCTCCAGGGCCTGGTAAAGAACCCAGTAAATAAACATGTTTGATTTTAAAATGAGTGTGTGTATGTATACTTGGTTAATCTCCACTCATCCCTGCAGACTAAGAGCTAGACTAGGCTATGACTGGAGGTCTGGGACAAGGCCGGGTCTTGCCCAAGGTCTGGGACAAGGCCGCTCACTCACTGGCATAAAACAAGCACTATATGCTTGCTTCTAGTAGGTCCTCACCAGGTGCTTGTGGAAGGAATGGATGGAAGAAGGAACAGAAATGTCAGGGGTGATTCTGAGCTTTCCAGTGTGAGAGAAAGTGGTGTCAGTGTGTGATAGCGATGGTGATGGACTAAGGCAGAGTGGACAGTCTTGTGATCATGAGCTGTTCTGCAGCCTTCAGGGAGTGGGGGGTTCACTGTGTTTGGTGTCTGAGCTGGAGAAGATTAAGAGAGCACAGTGGGAGCCTGGGGAGGTGGTCACCTTTGCAGATTTACCTCTCTCTTGGCCCCTATTTGATATGTAACAAGTGACAGTGATCCTGGGGGAAGTGACAAGGAATGCTCTTTTGAGTTTATTTAGAAGATAGACCTGCGTGGAGGTGAGGACCCCCTTCCAGGCTACCCCACAGACAGATGGATGCTGGTGTGTGTAATTACTTTCAGGGTCAAAACAGCTGCAATCAGCTCCTTTGTCAGAGGCATTCATTCAATAGTTTTATCGAGCGCCTGAGGGTGATTTGTTCCAGAGCTGGTATAATTGTCCAATCAACTGCAAGTCCCTGGGGGAAGGTGGCTTGAAGGAAGCATCCCAAACATTTGTGAATTAGACTGGATAGCCTCATGCACAAACGCAGCATTCGTTCATGAGCACTAATTGTGTCCTGGACCCTGTGCCAGGCCCTACAGAGGTTCAGAGAGGGGTCTCACTCGCTCTAAGGAACCTATGGCTTGTGAAAAGGGGTAAACAGAACTGTCCTTAAAAATCATCCTTATCCCAGGGGTCTCAGGATGAAAGACTTTCTCCAGTTGGAGAGAAGGCTTTGGAATGGGGCCTGGGAAGACAATGCCTGGGGTGGGGTGGAGGTGAGGAGTTGGCATTGATAGACATTCAGTGGGTGGCACAGCTTCCTTCCTTAAACCAGACTCTTGCAGGTCCTGAACCTTCTTCCCAGCTCAGCTTCAACCTTTCCATATCTAGACTGAACAAACGTTGACACAGTTTCTTATGACTCGAGGCCCAGTCTTTGGAGGATGATTGTCTTTAGCCAGCCAGCCCAGGTGGGCTTGACGTGGACCAACCCCATGTCCACTTTTTATAATTTTTCACTTTCCTGACTCTGCTCTGTCCCCCCACCCTACCCCATAACCTCCTCCCAGTCTCTCCTTTTCCTTTACAACACTGGGCTCTGCATAGACCAGAACAGAACCCAGTGCTTTCCCCATGATCAGCAGTCCCTGAATCAAATCTGGTTTCATTGTTTTGATTAATGTCTGACTGTGTCTTCAACATCAGTTCTCTGTGGGAAAATAAAAACAGAGAACTGTCAGGCAAAATGGTTCTTAAAGAGACCTTTTGGGATTCAATGGGGGGGGAGGGGAAGTAGAAAGAGAAAGCTGTGGAGAAAAGGGGAGACAAATCACGTATGGCCTTGTAGGCTCAAGCAGGAAGTCAGGGGTTTGATTCTACCTGAAAGTCACAGGAAGTCCAAGAGACCAAGTCGAGGGTTGTGGGGCCAGAGCAGTGCTGTGCCCAAGGTCAGCCTTCACCAAATGCTGCTGGTCGCTAAAATAGAGAACAATTTGAAAGTACAATTCCTCTAGCTGTGATGTGTAGCGAGGGCTGTGACAACTGAGGTGGCCATCTTAGGTTTACATTAGAGGGTTTTGCCCAGGTCAAGATGGCAGTGTTCTTGCTTGGCTCCAGTGATTGAGCAGAGTAATATCTAATCAAGGAGGGGAAATGAACAGAATTTGGTGATAACTGAAGATAGTGGGAGGCAGGGAGGGGAAGGCAGAAAGTAAGAATGATGTTCAGGTGTTTGAGTTGGGTGGCATGGGTGATGGAGCTAACCAGTTGGAGGAGCCAGTCTATAGGGCACAGGTGGGGTAAACTCTTTTTCATATTGAATTAAATTCAGTATATTTCATACTGAATTAAAGAGCACGTAGCATGCTGCTGGGTGTCAAGGGCTGGTAGGTTGGCCTTCAGGGATTGGAAGTTATTTCTCATTCTCACCCTGATCTTCTCCCTGAGCTTCCAGCAATGCAGGGAGAACCTGGCATATCTGTGACTTAGTTTGGGCTGCAGGGCAGGAAAATGTCTCTTACACCTTCTAATGGTGTCTGGGCCTGAGAATTAAATGGACATAAGGCGGTGGGAGAAAAGAGTTCAAGTCTGGTGGTGCTTTTACTTGTATGTGGGACCCTCACAAGAAAATAAAGATCTGAAGAAGGAATATGAGCAGAAAACTCTTACACAGACTGGGGATGCCTTTGTGGAGACTTGATGTGATAAAAAGGTTTGGGCCAGCCCAGGGGTAGTAAATTGGGAGAATGTCTAGAAGTTATATTGGGAGCTCCCCCAAACTAGTGGAAAATAAAAGGGTGTGTTCAGCAAGCTCATTTATACAGATCCCTTTCAGGATGAATTCTGGCTATAAAGGTCATTCTACCCTTCATGCCCAGGGAAGGTACCATCCGCTTGGGTACCTTTATGCCCTGTTTTAAGGTAGAAAAGGAGAGATCAGAGCCCTGTATGTATTACTATTTCTCGCATGCTTTCAGGGTCAAATAATCATTGTGTATGTTTTGGGGGCATATGTCCTTAACTCTTTCAATGTTCTTCCAGACATGAAGACCAGATACAGGGGAAGGGGCTTTGTTTGGGAGGTCACACTTGCATGAAAGAAAACAGAAGGCAGAGAGCTCACAGTGTGTCACTGATCAAGGAGGCCTGATGAGTGACTGGAGCTTAGTCCTGTGGGGGAGACACTTGACCCCATGAGAGTGGGGGGGAGAAATGGCATTTAGGCCCCCAACCCCCTAACACTGCTCAAGGGCACTCCTGGGAGCCTTCATTCCCCTGCCACATTTGACCACACACTGGTGGGGGAACTTTCCATGGATCCCGAGCAAGAGCTCTCAGGCCTAGAACTGACTGCTGGCAGATGGAGGGTTCAGGGCACAGTGTCACGTGCAAGAGGTGTGGGCACCCATGGACATCACAGGCTACAATGTCTAAGCATGAGATTTGGGAAATGTAGATTTTTACCCATGACTGTTGAGACACTTTCCCTCTACTTAGTTTTGTTTTATTGATGGAGTTAATGACGACCTTCAGATAAAATCGTATTGAGTTCACAGCAAATTAAGTGGGTAGCTTAGGAGTGGGGTATGGCCTTAACCAACCTGTTTTCTGACAGTTCCACATCTTACCCACTGGGGATGCATTCATTTGTTAAAAGCAAGCATTTATTGAGCATCTACTATATGCCATATCTTATGCTGGGGATGTCACAGTATTATCTCATTTAGTCTTCATGACAATACCCTTTGAGATAGGTCTAGCTTGACCCATTTAATAGATAAGGGGGACTCAGCCATTTGCTTTAGTTGAAATGCTTTGCAACTGGTAGAGCCATTTAAATTTCAACAAAATGCCATTTGTAGCAACATGGGAAGGAATCATGACAGTGGAAATAGGCCAGAAAGAAAATGGGAAAAACTGAATGGTCTCACTTATAGATGATATATAGGGAAAACAAACTAAAGGATGAGAAAAAGTTAAAAGTAACACATTGACAACAGAGCTAAAGCAGACAGCAAGGTAGGGGGAGGAAGGGAGGAAGAAATTGGGGAGGGATGAGGACAAGAGATCAAGATGATGGTTCACAGGTAACATGGTGTTGGGAGAACCTCAGGGAATACAGTGATGTTAAATATATATATATATATATATATTTATTTATATATGCACACAACAAACAACAAGGAGAGAGAAGTCTGAGTGAATGGTGGGGATGATGTTGGGGGGGAGGTGAAGGCATTCCAGCAACCATTTACTGATGTAAGAAATTACAAGAATGAATAAAATATTTAAATATATATAAACAATAAAAAATACTAGCAAAAAAATAAACTTCAACCCATTTTTTTCCCCTCAACCTTTTGCTGCCTGATGGCAGGTAGCTATAACAAGAACAGTCTTAGCTCGAGCAGTTGGCTTACATTTGCATTCAATATTTATTGAAGTTACGGGGCCCATTCAGTGCTTACTGTCAGGGCTTAATAAGTTCTAAATAATAATGATTTTCCCCTGGATGAGTATAGATGCTTCTGTCAGCTGAGGCTGATTTCCACCTAATTTGCAGGGAATTTGCGCAGCACAATGATGAGCTAAATATTTATGCAGGGAGGATGTATGTACAAATCACATTTCCATAAGAAACACAAGGCAAATGAGAGTCTCCCACAAAAAAGTTTATTGATGGGAAGAGATGCTTTAGAGAATCAAACAGCCAGGATTAACCAGCATTATCCAGGAGTTAGCCATGTTTAGGCAATTTTAGCATTCTTGCCAGCAAAATGTCTTTATTAAGAGTTGCCAAGGATTATTGGAGGAAAATTAATTTTGTTCCCCTGTGTTTGGGGAAGAACTTTGTGAGTATGCGATAGCTAGCTCTTCCCCCACATGACCAGCGCATCTTGCTGGATAATCATAGGTAAGTTTCTGCCTCTGTTTGAGCCTCGGCTTCTCACTTGTTGGATAATTTTGGGTGTTCTTCATGGCCCTGCCCAAGTTCACTTGTTACTCTCAGTGCTCCAATTACGCCTTTCTTTTATCTTCATTGAGAAGCAATTGTTGATCTCAGACCACCAGGCTTTTTATTGAGGGAGACCTCAATATTAGGCTATTGAGATATTAGGCTACCTACTGTGTGCTGGGCACCTGATAGGTGCTTTATGCCAGTCAACTCCTTACTCCTCACAGCAACTCAGTGGCATAGTTTGGTTTCTATTTTTCTAGCTAAAAGCAAAATAAGTTGTAAGTTAGAAGCAACTGCTCTCTTGGGGGTTGTCTCTAGTTCTTTCTACCCATATCTAAGTAAGTTCAACAAAAAGATTTTTAAGGAGAAAATCTTTTTTTCCAATGGTCTAGCCAACGGGCATCAGAGGCAAAGAGCATGGAATTTGGAGTCTAATGGTGCCTGGGCTCCAAGCCACCTCCCTGGTGTACTAGCTGTTTGCCAGCATGAGTCACATCACCTGTCCAAGTCTCATTTCCTTTGCTGTACATGCTTCCCTATGATGTCCAGGGCACAGGGCTGCTGTGTGGACTCTAGGAGAAGCTGTCCAAAGTGGGTCCCTAGCCGGAAAGGTGGGTCATTCTAGACCTCCCTCAATGTCACGTCAGATGATCAGGCTCACTGCCTCACTGCTGTAGGAAGCAGCTTGGTGTGGTCTTGGCTTGCTCGCCCCCCTCTACCCCTGGAAATGCTTAGTGTGACCCTGCTCAAGTCCTGGCCCTGCCTCACTTCTACCCATGCACGTGGAGTGTGGCTGGAGACGGGGACCAAGTCCCAGCAGCACCAGTTTGTAAGGCTGAGTCACTCATTTGATTTCTCTGATGCGCTCTTTATGGGAGTGATTTTCCAAGCCTTTTCTGAGGTTGCTGTGGTTGGTTAAACATCATGTTGTTGAAATTAATTGCACACTGCTCTGTGGTCTGCCCTCACCCCAGGAAATGGCCACAGTCCTTCTCAGGGAATTCTTTTGTGACCTTAAAGCATTTCTGCTAGGTTAAAGAGCCTGCTGGCACTACACAGAGGGGCATTGGAACTGGTTGGTCTATTGTGGGGAAGAGGTGGGTATCTTTTTTTAATACATTCAATTTCACTCTAAGTTCCCTATGGAGATAGTAACACAGTATTTCATTTTACTAAAATTCTTGCTATCAGCTTAATTTTATTCAAAGGTATGTACAAAAGATATCATTTTATTTCTTAAGTTTCAATAACTTCAAAAATTTCCTGTTATCATTGTGTCCACGTTACTATATATAAATGTTTATACACAAAATATTTATATTCTTATATGTTTTATTTAATATTTTATATAATATATTTAAAAATAGTTATAAATATTTATAAATATTTTTTTTATTCAGTAGGTTGTTTTTATGTTTAATTTTTTATTGATTATATTTTTTCCTTTCATTGTTGTACAATGAAAGTTCTCCCATCACCATATCATCATATCATGGTGAACCATCACCTTGATTCCCTAATTTTGCCCCCTACTTCCCTCCTCTTGCTGTCTGTTTTAGTTCTGATATCAGCTTGCTAGTTTTAACATTTTTTTGTCCTTTTGTTTCATTTCTCTTCACCTCTGAATCAGGTGTCTTCTTCTTCTTTTTTTTTTTCCAGAGACTAGGTCTTGCTGTGTTGCATGGGGTAGTTCCCATCCCACGGACTCAAGTGATCCCCAGTATCAGCCTCCCAGGTAGCTGAGATTATAGGTACCCACCACCATGCCTGGCTGCTTTTTTAAGACCAGGTCTCGCTATGTTGCGAGACCAGGGTAGTCTCGAACCCGCGAATGCTGGCCATCCCTGGCCTCTTGCCTCCCAGTGCTTGGATTATAGATGTGCGCCACCATGCCTGGTTTGAGTCAGGTGTCTTGAATGAGGCAATGGGGGTACAAATTCTCCGAGCTATTGCTGTAAGGAAACAGTTGTGTCTGGCTGAGACAGGTTTCCATGTAGATGTATCTTATTATATGCTGAGCAGGTGAGTAGGTGGCCGTGCTAGGACCAAGAGCCAGGTCTGCTCACATGTTTTAGACTGTGCTTACGGCTGCCTTAGGCACAGCCTCTACTTGGGCTTCAGTTTGGTGATCACCGAGACCCACAGCCAGAGTTTTAGCTTCACTTTTTTTTCTGAGCTTTTAGTGTGGAACAGCTATTTTGTGGAAGCTAGAAAGTTGTAAAAATTTAAGGTAAGCGTTCACAGGGGACTTAAGAAACTCTCATAACAGCTTTATTGAAATATAATTCACTTACAAAAAAAATCTTGCAAAAGATACAATCCAGAGGCTTTTAGCTTATTTACAGAGTTGATGTGTAACCATCAGTTATTTTAGACCAGACCATTTTCGTCACCGCCCAAAGAAATCCCAGATGCGTTAGTGACCAGTTCTCTTGTGTCCCTAACAACCACTCATTTACTCTGTCTCTGGAAATCTATAGCATACTTTGAGATGGGTTTCTTTCCTCTGACATAAAGTTTACAAGGTACATTGTTTTGGTGTATATTAGCATTTTATGCCTCTTATGGATGAATGATATGCCATTGGATGACGATTTCTTTTTTTTTTGGTTGTAGTTCATTTGTCAATGTTGGTTGATGAATGTTTTGGTTGTTTCTACTTTTTGGTTGTTCAGAATGCTGCTGTGAACATCCATCTACAAGAGTTTTTTGTGGGCATATATTTTCAGTTCTCCTGGGTATGGACCTAGGACTGGCTTGCAGGTTGTCTGGTAACTCTGTTTAGGATTTGAACGAGCTACCAGATTATTTCCCACCATGAACCATTTCACAGTCCCGTCTCTAGAAACTCTTGTATGGTTGAAGTTGGTTGAAAGGGGTTTGTAGATGCTGACAGTGTATCTGAGCTTCAAGCCCAGTTTGTTCTAAAGTCTAAGGGAACTCTCAGATTGAATTACAGGACTGGACTTGACATGACCAGAAAGATAGGACTTTCTACTGTGATATTACTGCTTAAAGATCCTTTAATGAAATTCAAAGATTATCACAGCCTTAGATTTGGGTTTTCAAGTAAGAACCGTGAGTGTGGGTGGGAGGAAGAGTGTAGAAGAATGCATGACCTGCTCTGAGTTCCCTTTGAGGAGACGCTGAGACAAGGATTTGAGCCCATGTCATTTCCTGGTCAGGTGATCCTGGCAATGGAAGGGATCCTGTTGGGGAATGGAGACAGTGAGAATGGGAAGGAAGGAATCTGGGAAGAGGTATGATATCAAGCAGTAGACCACTGTGGGCAATAGGAGCTCTGCTCATAAGGGGCACCCTGGAGCCAACTGAGAAATGAGGAAGATGGGCTTGGGTATCCCCCGGTTTCTGCCTGTCCATTGATTGAGGGCTGCTTGGGGAGGCTTGAACTCCTTAGAACTCCTGTGTGCTGGCCTCACCTGTGAGCTGAGCTGCAGAGTTTGCCCTAAGTGGCCTTCAGTGTCTGGAGGTCCAGAGGGCAGTCTTGGTCCTGGGGGTGGCCTCAGCCCTGAGACCCATCCAAACGGGGGCTTGAGAACACACCAGTGGTTCTTTCTACCTGCATTAAAAAGGTTTAATCGAAGAAAAAAAAAGGCTTAATCGAGATTATGGATAGGTCTGTATCCATTGACTTAAAGGAATCAAAAGTCAGAGAAACAAAACCTCTTCCTAAACCGTTTCCTGAGGTAGGAAGCACAAAGCTTTCAGAACATAGAAGCAGCTGATATATATTTTAAAAAAAATGAAGTTAGAGGCTGTTCTTTAAGAAAGAAAAGAATGGGGCAATTGAAAGGCACTTGCTGAAGTAATCAGAGTTGAGAGGCAGGAATAGAAATGGAAATCAGAATCTGCCTTGAGACAATTTAGTGGGATAATCAAGGTCTAGGAATTGTGCCAGTTCCCCACAGATCAAAACCACTAGCTGCCACAGCACCCTGAGCACATGTTTATCTTAAGACCCATGTAGGAAAGGGTGGCGGAGCAGTGGCGTCCACAGATCACAGGGGGCCAGAGTCAACAGGGCCATGGCATAAAAATACAGGTCTGGGGTCTCCCCCAGGACCTCCCAGCGCGGGGCTTGCAAATCTCTGCTTTAGCGAGTGACTGCGGAAGTGGGGCCTGTGTGAAGAGACAGTAACACAGCACATGAAGCTTCAGATGTTCCTGCAAAGTGAAAGGAAAATGTTCAACCTGCTACACTCCCTTCTTAGCATTTACACTTCTCTCTTAGGATCCACTGGTTGGAGTTTTGTAGGGAGGTCAGGTTTGTAGGGAGGTCAGGCTTTTGTCCTCCCCTGGCTCAAGTTTTCAGCAGAATAGTCTTTGGGGGGGTGGATTTTCATTGGTGGAAATTGTAGGAATCTTAGACCTGCGGATCTTCTGGAAGGCATGATCTCAAACATGCAAACAAGTAACCAAACAGACAGTTTTACCTGTTGAGAGGGAGACAGAGGATTGTCTTTAACTTCCATATAAGAATACAAAAGGCTTTTTATCCTCCTTTCACTCCCTGTAGAGCTTTTCAGTATTGTGGACTGAAGCTGCCCTCTCAAGCTTAAATTCCTGTCCCCTACACCTCAGAATACGGCTTTATTTGGTATAAACTGTTTCCCAACAAGCTCCAAATCAAATGAAATCTTTGGGTGTGGATCCTCATCCACTCTTTTTTAAATGGGGGCATTTGGAGACCAGAGACATGCCTTCAGAGAAAAAGTCATGTGAACACGCAGGCTGCCATCTCCTAACAAGGGACAGAGACCTGGGCACATTCTTTCCTCACAGTCTCAGAAAGACTGCTGCCATCTTGATTTTGGACTGACAGCCTCCAGAACCATGATACAATTAAGATCTGTTTCTTGAACCACCCAGTCTGTGGTACTTTATAACAGCAGACTTAGCAAACTCATACAGTTGGTTTCCTCTCTGTGGGGTCTCACTCCCAAATTTCTTTCTGGTTCACCTTTTCTCTCCATCTTGCAACCTTCATGCAACCCAGGCTTCTGCCCTCTCTCTGGACTCCTGCAGTGTTCCATATTTGTCTTTCTGCTTCCCTCCAGCTTTCTTTGCTCAGCTGCCAACATCATGCTGCATAAACACATATCTAATCATGTCTCTCCCTCCCTGCTTCAAACTCTTCTGTGACTCCTAGTGATTTTCAGCTTCAAACTCTTCTGTGACTCCTAGTGATTTTCAGGAAAAAGACCCAGATCCACAATCACTAGAGGCCCATGTGGCTGAGCCTTGCCCAGCCTTCAGCTTTGCGGCACGCCTCTTCCTATATCCCCTTGCATTGGTCTATTTCCCTTCTGAATTAACTTTTCTTCTAGTTCAGCAGTCTCAGGCAGGAATGCTCTTTCTTTCCTCTGAGACACTTCTCCCAGCAGATTCCCCTTCTTCAATTAGATCTCAGTTATTCCTAGGGAGTGACCAAGTTAGATTTTCTCCTGTTGTCTACTTATATTCTTGAAGCAGTTGCACGTTTATAGTTAATGGTTTGTATCATGATGTATTTATCTAGAAAATAAACTCCCATGGGGGCAGTAATATTTGTTTGTCCATTTCTGTATCCTTAGCCAGTCTACAGCACCGCCTGGCACATAGTAGGTATGCTGTTAATATTTGTTGCATGAACCAAAGGACAGAATATGCTCTCTGGAAGAGCATGAGTCAGGTGTGTCTTGTTCATCCCATTCCTCCTCCTTCAGTGCTGAGAGCTGAACCTGGCACAAAATAAGCTCTGCATGTTGTGGGAGGGGGAAGGATGGATAAGGGGGTCACCAGAGGGATGCATCTGAATCTCATCAGATTCCTGGATTCCCTAGGGGTCATCTGTGCTAAAAGACCTATGTGACATCATCTGACATAACTAATGGACAACCACCCCATCAAAAAAGGAAACTGGTGAAATGGAAGAGAGGGAGTATTTGAAATGGATGGTGGTGTTTAGGGGCAATTTTGGAGCAGAAGAGAAGGCTGTTGGGGAACCTTTGTTCAGATTTCTGTAGGTCCTGCTGTTTTGAGAGCTTGAGAGAATTTAGTGTGAGGCAGCAAAAGGGCCTCCAAAGCTCACCCCCCACCCCACTTTGCCCCACTGCATATGCACGCATAAATAGCGGAAGCCATGGCTGGGCTATCTTCCCAGTGTTCCCCTTGGCACATGTTGTGTTGGGGTTCCCCTGGCTCCTCCAAACCTTGGGCTTTTCTCATGGCTAAAATATCATGTGTCTGCATGCGGCTTCCACTTTAAAGTTGCTTCTCTCCCAAGGTATCCAGTGCTGGTCTTTGCTGTAAAGCAGATGTGTGTTGGAGATGCTCTCCAGTGGGCAGGCACACTGTCATTCAGAGCCTGGGTGGCCTCCACCCAGAAGGCTGGCCTTGCTGAGGAATCCTCCTTGCCTCCTTTCCATGCCCCTACATATCGGGGCACACCAGCACATGGCCAAGCTGCTGGGGTTTGGATCACAGAGCAGCCCAGTGTGTTTTCAAGGAAGGAGGGGGTACAAGCTCACATTTGACCAACCAAAACCTTCTGGAAGACATTCACAGGTATAGCTTGGTCTTCAGATCGGGGCTGGAGCTGGGAGCAATCTGCCTGATGAGCTGGTTAGAGGCCACCAGCTGTCAGGGTTCCCATTTTGTGATCTCTTTGGCCTCTGAACCATGTTGGCTTCCCCGGTGTCTTCAGCAGTTGTCCCCCACCCCCTGCTCCCCCCAGCAACAGACTTGCTTAAGGCACCTTTGACTGAACTATTAACTCTTTTATAAATGAGATAAATCAGAGGGAAAGGAGATGGAGTCACTGTATTAAAATGTCCATTGTCATTTCACAGAAAGTGATGGGATAATTCACTGAGGACTTTGTGCTTCGCTGATGCTGTTGCAGTAGAACCAGAAGGCCTTGTGGAGTCTGATTTGACTTTCGATGATTTTCTTCCCATCCTTTCTAAGTAAGTCTCTTTCTAAGTAAGTGTCTTGCTTTCAGTGCAGTGAACTGGGATCTATCTTGGGGGAGGCCTACAGTGAAGGAGCAAAGACTTCCCTCACCTCTGTTCAAACCTGGCTCTTTGCTGTGGGCTCATACCACCAAACCTTTCTGTGCCTCAGTTTCCTCAAGTAAGATGGGAGTAATAATAGCACCTATCCTCACAGATCTGTTGTGAGGACTGAGTGGGTGAACACAAGTTAAGTTCTTGAATATGTGATAAATGTCTGGTATTATTCATTACCATTATCATGCAAGTATTGAGTTGGGGGGGAGAGAAATATTAAGCATGTGTATTAGTCATGACTCTCTGGAGAGACCGAATCAATAGAATCTCAATCTCTCTCTCTCTCTCTCTCTCCCTCCCTTCACCCCTGCCTCCCATCTATTCTATTTCTCCTTCCTTCTATTTCTATCTCCAAATCTAAATATGTATATACATAAATTTGCTTCAGGGAATTGGCTCACATGATTGTGAGGTTGGCAAGTCTGAGATCCACAGGGCCAGAAGGCTGGAAGCTCCCGGGCAGAGCTGATGCTGCAGTCTTCAGCAGAATTTCTTTTTCCTCAAGGAAACCTCAGTTTTGCTATAAAAAATCTTGCAGTGGATTGGAGGAGGCCCATCCACAGCATGCAGAATGTGCTCCTTCCCTTAAAGCCCCCTGATGATTGACGTTCTCCACATAGGAAGAACACCCCCAGAACAATACCACAATGAGTGTCTGAGGAAGTACGCTGGGTATAACAGCCAGGTCAAGGTGACGGTGATGGCAGGCCTTGAGAACATGGCCTCCTTAAAGCTGGCTCACTTGTCCCCACACAAGCATTTCTGCAGGCTGTGGGCTATGCTACCTGGCTGGGTCATACCTCAGGGGAAATCTCCTTCCTCCTGTCACACTGTTGTCATTCTTGATCTCTGACAAGGTTATTCTCTTTCTTGCCTATTTCTCTAGTACACTGAGAATGTGGGGAGGTTGCCTTTTGGGTTCTTGGGCTAAGAGAGGGGAGAAGATTCAAAGAAGGAGTCTGGGCTTCTGAAGACAGCTTGCTTCTCTTTCCTTCCTGTTGACCTGGCTTATAAGGGGATGCAAAAAAAATCTGCCACCTCAAAATATTTATTTGCTAAGAGGTTTATTTCATGGGAGGGACTCAGAGGCTGGGCAGGAGCTGCTATGCCAACTTTCTGAAAAGTTCTGAGAAGTTCTCTGTGTAATGGCTTTTCCCAGTTAGGTTAAATGTCCTATCTCCACTGATGACAGACTTTAAATCTGTTTAGCTTTTGTCTAATGTGCCTTCCTTGGTAAACGCCCTGATTGATCCTTCCTTTTCTTTCTCCCAACTTCCCTTGTCTTCCCTAAGCTATTAAAGATGGTACTTGAAGCCATGTCACTCCACCATGCGGGGTCTCTGCTGTACGAGCAGGAGGTGAACATGCTATTTTAAGCTCCTTGATGGCCTTTTCTCTTATCAATGTGTCTGATGATTGTTTGGTTATTTGCCAGTCTAGAAGAACCCAGAGGCATATGGGACCTTTGTGCCTCAAGAAAAAAAGAAAGAAATCAGAATAACCCCATCCATTGCTGTGGTGAATCTTGGACAAGCACTCACACAGTGCTTGGAAACTCATTAAGTTGAAAGTGTGTTTCTCTCCTTCTCAGCCTTGAATTTTGTCAGCAAGTTCTCTCTTCCTATCCCTTGCTTCACTTGGTTTCTTTTCCTTGATAGTGTTAGCTGGGGGAGGGTACTTCACCCCAAGGGTTGGGTACTTACTTGGTGGGAATTTGGGCAAAGGTGAGGTAGCGTTTGCATTTCTCTATCAGTTATAAAGTGTGTCCCCCACCTTTACCCTCCACAGACTTATGACTCTTCAGCAGCAAATGCCTTATTACACTCAGCTTGTTGCAATCGCCCCTGCTTGTAGAATTTTATTTTAAAACAGTGTATGCTACTAAATATTTACAGATGAAATTATATACTATTTGGAATTTGCTTCAGCATAATGCAGGATTGGGGAAGTGGGTGGAGTACAGTTGAAAGCAGAGCAGTTGTACATCGATAATTGTTGAAGCTGGTTAGGGAGCAACACGGAGGGTCCATTATACATTCTGCGTGCTATTGAGTGTGTTCACAGTATTTCACAGTGAAAGATTTTAAAATAAAAGGAGAAAAAAGTCTATATGACTATAAAGTCCTGAAGTATTTTTCAAATAGTGTCCCTCTAGAATAAAAGTGGGTGTTAGATGAAAATTTTGGCTTTTAATATATCCTAAACTCTTTAAGATGGGAGTTGGTGGGGTGTGGTAGCACAGATCTGGGATCAAAACCATCTGAAAGATGAGATAAGAAATGCTTTTAACTTTGAGAGCCACAGACTAATCTTTACTGTGGAGTGCAAAGGCATGCTGGGCAATATGTAAATAAGTGCATATGACTGTGTTCCAATAAAACTTTATCTATAAGTACTGAAATTTGAATTTCATGTTCACATGTCACGAAACAGTTTTCTTTGATTTAAAAAAAATTAAGAAATGTAAAGAGCATATTTTACAAGCTTCCAGGCCTTGTAAAACCAAATGGTGGACTGGGTTTGTAGACCATTACTTGAAGACCATGCCATGCTTAACTGGACATGACTGACAAGGTGATTTGATCTTTCAGAGTGGAGTTATTTCCTTTTACAACCTCTCCTGTTACCTCTGTGTATGCTAAAACAAAACAAAACACCCAAGCCAACTATAGCCTATTTTAATTAAAGAGAATCAAATGACTGAGATGTGACGAGGGTGCAAAGGTGAAGCTCTTTTTCCTCACTGCCAACATTCTGGCTCACACTGCCCAGAGGAGACAGCTGGGGTTCCCAGTACTCAGGGCTCCCCAAAACACACCTCTCCACCTTCTTCTTCCTCAGAAGGCTACCTGCATAGCCTGCTGCTTTGAAGATGACAGAAGACAAAATACGACTGCTTCACCAAACAGAAAGAACCATACATTTTATATTTTCAGAATTAAAAAAGTATATTTTTATATTTGAATTTTGAGGATCAGCCAGTCCCTCAGCAGGTGAATCCTTGCTTCTAGCTCATCAGCTGGGTATGAAGGAAAGGCTTATGTGTCTGAGCTGGTGTGTGCCAGTGTCGTCAAAAAATCCATGGATCATCACATCTATGAGCATCTAAGACCCCAGGAGAACGAGCACCTTGGGCAGACCTTTCTTCCTGCCTTGACTTCCCCATTCTTCCTGATCCCACCTGGATCCATGGTGTGAAGAACTGAATTATCTGGCTCATTTGAAAGTCTGATTTCCTCTTTGGCATCTTGTTTTTGTTTGTTTTGTTTTCCTCTCTGAACTTTCCTTTTGGTCTTTTGAGAGTGGACACTAATTTGACTCTCAGCTTCCTTCCTTTGGGGCACCAGCACGGTTATTTTTGGTCACAAGATGGAAAAATACATTGAAGGCAGGGATAGGCAAAGATGAGGAGAACATGCCTGCTCCTTTTGCTGGGATCCTTGCACAGACTGTTCTTGAGTTTTCCATGGAAAGCGCTTAGCTAGCAAAAACAAAGGCTAAGCCTCTTTAGGACCAGGAGGGAGAACCCTCAGGAGTTAACTGGTCCCAGCCCCTCCCTTTATCAGTGGGGAAGCTGAGGCTGGGAGAGGAGGAAGGTAGGAAATCCAGAGCAATGTATGGATGAGCGAGGCATGTTTTGGGGATTGTGAGGAGACCTGGGGACTGGGGTGACCAGGGAAGAGATACTGCAGAGGGTGTGAAAGATTGGGGGGGGGAGAGGCCAGGCCAAAAAACTCCTTGAATGCCTGTTTTGAGAGTTGGCCTCTCTTGGGGGTGGTGACAGTTTATGGGAAGGCTGGAGAGTGTGGCTGCCATTCTGCTTCAGAAGGTCCTCTTGAGGAGGAGAGACTTGTGATCTGAGCCTACAAACTGGGAGACTGTGTGTATGTGTGTGTGTGTGTGTGTGTGTGTGTGCGTGTGTGCATGCATGTGTGTCCGTGCGCACGTGTGTGTATGTGTGTGTGTGTGTGTGTGTGTAAGGATGGTTGGTGATGGGTGGAGGGAGTGAGAGGAGATAACGCTGGTTTGGAAGAGATGCAGCGCCAAAGCAGGAGCTTCAGGCCAGGTGGGAGGTACACTCATTGGAGGGAATCTGTGGAGGTAGATGAGGGTCCTGGAGATGGTGACCTGGGGTCAGTTGAGAGGAGGGGAATTCTGAGGTGGTGGTGGTGGGGGTTGACTGGTCTCCCCACCTACAATTTGGGCACCAGCACAAAGGCTGGCCTGTCACAGCTCTACACACCTGGGATTGAGGCTCTGGTGGCTGCAGCCCCTGACCACACAGGCCTTGACCACTGAGAGGACAGGTCACATGGGGGAGCTTTGGGCCTTGGTGTTTTGGGGTCTCTCCTACCAACTCACCCTCCTTGTTCTTGGAAGGAGGTGGGGCAGCCAAACTGGGACCATCTGCTGTTGAGTGATAACTGATGTGAGAAAGTGGAGATTGCAATGGCCAAAATGAAGACCTACTTCCCCCTTCCCCTCTTCTTCCCTCCCCTCCCTTCCCTTCCCCTCCCCTCCCTTTCCTCTCCCTCACCCTCTCCCTCTCCCCTCCCTCTATCATCTCCCCCCATTCCCCCTTCCTACCAGCACCTGGAAGTATCCAGCATCCTCCAAGCATGTCTGTGTTTACTCTGACTTCTTCAACCAGATTCCCCACATGGTGTCAAGGGCTGCTCTGGCCATATTTATTTCAGACTCTTTCCAATGTCTGACAATTAGTTTCTTGGTCATTAGGCTGAGCTAGAGCAGGAATCCTTTAATGTGCTTATTTATATCTCATTGGTTACATAAGTTCCCTCGTAAGTGAGCCGACGAGGCCCCGAAGTGTCTGTGTGCACACGTAAATGGACCCATCAATTTCTCAGCCCGTCTTCCTGGAAGGCCAGCCTTGAAGCAAATTGCATCTTTGTCACAACTGATCTCACAGCCCTGTCACCACTTTCGCCTCATTTTTGAGTGTGAGCACCTCAGTCTGCTCGAGTTCCCGAGCTGAAATCAATTTGAGAGCGAAAGCGGAGGGAGCAGAGGGAGGGCTAGCTCACTGAGGGCCAACCGAAGCTGGGCCCTTGGAGAGAGGAGCATGGGGCGTGGAGCTGAGAGCTTGAAACCTGGCTTTACCTGGATAAGCTCACTTGGCTGCATGGCAGGGGATGTGGGGCGAGAGGTGAGGCAGGCCCTGTTGCCGACTCCCACAACCCCATCAGAACCAGTTCAACACAGAATTTCAGAGCCCAGGGCAAAATGAAAAATGAGAAGTGTCCTCTTTAAAATTAAGCACAAAGGAATATTGTCATCTGGATAACGGGATCGAGTGTGGACCAGACTAAGAATGACCTCCAGGCCTTTGTGCTAAGTGAAAGAAGCCAGACTCAGAAGATCACGAGGTGTGTGATCCCATGGATGTGAAATGTCTGGAACACGAAAACCCACAGAGACAGAAAGTAGATTAGCAATCGCCAGGGCTTAGGGAGCAGGTGGAGGAGGGGGAGGGGCATGACTGTTTAATGGGGTTTCTTTTTCCAGTGATGAAATGCCTCTGGAGTTAGAGATGGTGCTTGCACAAATTTGTGAAGGCAGTAAATGTCTCCGAATAGACTTCAAAAAATGTCTATCATTGTCTTGATTGACCACACTTTATAATTTTGGGGGGTACATCTCCACCTCTATATGTGAGGAGCTTCATCTTTGAAATGGTTGGTCAAGTGGGTGGCTGCATGCCCTGTTCTGGAAGCCACGGGGCAGCCTTCTCGAGACTTCTCAGCCCCAGGAGGCTGGAGGCTATGGGACCTCTTAAGGCCAACCAGACTCTTCCAGGGGTTATTGAAGGCCAGGTGCACCTCAGCTGGACTTCCTGGGTTCTCACCGGTGGACCCAGCACAGCAGTCAGTTCTCAATGCCCAGCTCTGTGTGCCCACCTGCCCACTTCAATGTCATCATTGCCTTGCCTCCACACTTGTATTTTTGTCTAGTTCCCTGCATGATGTGCCCTCCAACTGCCTGCTAACATTCGTCCAAACTGTGGTTCTCAAGCATGAAGTAAGTGCTAGTTACCTGGATAGGGTCAAAATACACAGAGGTGAGTGTGTCCACATAGGGTGTTGAATAAGCTCCGTAAGTGACTGACGCCACTGAAGGTCAAAGTAAAAGATCAAAAGGTCAAAGCAAAAGGTCAAGGCAAAAAGCCATCACCCTCCTGTGCTTGCCATTTGGCAGAATCAGTAGCAACCTGTTGCCCAACCTGTGGCCATGCTGATGAGGACGCTTTGGGTTCACCTGGACAAGAGTGGCTGCTTGAGTTTTCAGAAGGGTCAACCCTCTGGGCTGTTTCCAATGCCCAGCAGGTGTCCCCCCACCTTGCAAACCTGGATGACACCTCAATAACATCTGGGGAATGCAGGAAGCCTTGAGCTGCAAGCTGTCCAGTCCTGCAGCCCACCCTCTGCCCTCGGGGGCTGCTATACCTAGGGAAGCACCTGGGGCAGCTCTTGCCTCCCTACTGGGCTTTGACTTGTTAGTCCCCAAGTGGCTGCCAAGCCAAGTGCAAACTCCAGGGCAACCCAAATGGCTGCCTGCTTCATCGCTGTGGCCACCCCACACACCTCACAAGCCCTCATTGTCCTTTACCATGTTGGCAGGCATGTCCCTTCTTGGGGGCCCCATTTCCTTGTTCCCCAGTAGTACAGAGGCTGAGCAAAGGAGCAATAACACAAAAGGCCGAGTGAGAATAGGGTGGGGAGGACGAGGCAGGTTCATTTCAGGGTTCCCTGTCCCAGGCAAGGGGCCAGCATTTATCATCCATGTTAAGTCTCACACTGGCTCTGTCTGCAGAGTAAATGATCTGATTTGCATGTGAGTGAAACTCAGAGATGTTGACTAACTGGTGAGTTTGCACAGCTAGGCCTTGCCGACCAAGATTAGTGTTCTGGATCAGGGTGTTGGACTCGTATCAGTTTCTAAAGTTGAAGTGACAAAGTATCGTGAACTGAGGGACTCAGCCAACACCAACTCTCTATCTTGGTATTTTGGAGGCTGAGATCAGAGTGTCCATCCCTTCCTTTCTGGCAGCTCCAGGAGAGCCCCATTTCCTTGCCTGTCCCAGTTCTAGAGACTGCCAGCAACCCTGGCTGTGACTGCATCCTTCTCATGCTGCCCCCTCCCTGGTTCCCTGACCGCGTCTCATCTCATGTGATTAGATCAGACACCCACAGCCTCCAGGGTCTACCCCCAGTTCAAGGACCTTAACTTTGAAATCATCACTAAGTCTCTTCTGCACTGGAAGGAAACCTTCCCAAGCTGCTGGGGCCTAAGACGCAGATTTGGGTGCCAGAGCAGTCAGTAGTCAGCCTTTCACACCTTTCTAGAATGATGTTGAAAATCAAACAGCCACAAAAACAAAAGCAGGATTTCAGTTCCCAGCAGGCTGCTGGCTGGAGAACCCCTGGCCTGAGTGGCTCCCCCTCTCTCCCCAGGAAACCAAGTCCTGATTGTGGCATCTAGTTTATGCGTTAGCCCCAGCCCCTCTGCACTGTGGGACTTTCTGCTCATGGGTGTTCTGACTCACCTGCTGGTTCCTGAGGTAGAAAATGTAGCTTGGAGGAGGCAGCCAGCAGAGACACTTCAAATAAAGGACACAGGTTTGGCCAAACTCCAGAAAGGCTTCTAGCTGCTGCGAGCTCCTAGGTGAGGGGATGGGTCTCAGATATTACTCACCCTCATGCCGAATGGGTCTAGGGTCTGCGGATCTGGGTGTGTTCCAGACCCCACTCGAGGAGCCACCCAGATGGGTTTTCAAGTGCTGGTGGCTTACAGTCCCACCCGGCAGGGTGGCACCTAGGGTCTCATCTGCCTTCACGGGAATGGCTTCTGTGAGGTAAAGGCTCTGAAGCTCATTATTAGCTGGATGCCTGGGCCACATCCCAAGCAGGGCACAGTGCATCCCTGGCTGTGGGTTCAGCCTCTCTGCGCCTCCTGCTAGGAATTGATTATGGAAGTTGAGAAAAAAAGCAAGCCCAGCTCTGATTGGATGAGCCAGGCCACAGGGAGCAAACTGGCCTGGGGACAGGAGAAGGGTCTGGAAGCAGGGGTCCCGGCATGGCCCTTCGCACTGACAGCTAACTTTCTCCCGTGCTCGGTGCTACAGGCCAACACTAGTTGTCTTGGTTACAAGCGCTTGTTTCCACTCAGGAGCAAAGGGCAGATGTATTAATATCTGCTTGTGTCAAATATAGGAGAGAAGAAGGAAAGTGAGGGATTCAAACAGCCGGGGGTGAGGGCTTCTGAGGCTGGGTGATTTATAGGGAGGTCAGGAATTTTCTCAGCAGAAGAGGAAAGGAAGAAACTGTATGTCTCTCCCTCGCCCCCTCTGAACCTGCGGTGGGCAGCTGCAAGCACTAATGAGTTGGGCCTTGGGTTCTGTAGTCTCCAGACTGAGACTCAGTGCACATTGAGGCTTATGAGCTGGGCTGCTGAAGCGGTTTTGTAGCACCTTAGGGCATGATCCTAGGGAGCACCCTGTGGGCTGGGGCTCCAGCGCAGTGTGGATCACATTTTCCCCCCGCAACCTGGGGGCACCTCTCCCTCAGAACACTGTAGACCTGCTTCCACAGCCCTTGGCCACTCACTGTCTTCCTGAGTACCGTCCTCTCTGGTCTTTGGTGACGCTTTGTGTTCCCTCTCACACTGTGCATGCATGTAATCAACCCCACACCAGCACTCATATCCACCTGGGGTTATGGGCCATGCATTTGGACATTCCCTAGAGAAGGAACCCCTCCCTCACTAGATACCCCCAGCCATCATGATCACTGGCATGTTAGAGTCCCTGCTTTATTAGCTTAAACCTTTGTGATGCTCAAGCCAATTCCTCTTGAGCTGTCTCAGAGATACCATTCAGCAACTCCTCTCACCTCTGGTCTCATCCTCTGCTCCTTCCTTTGATTGGGGAGGCCAGGCTTAGCACTTCATGGCTCTGCTAGTAATCTAGAAGTCCTCCTTGTTTCTTCTTGGAGGTACTGACCAGATAACACCTCTCAGTGCTCCAGTGGCTATCTTCCTATAGTTCAGCATGCCTGTAGTTCAGATACTTCCTTTCTAGATGGATGAATGAATGAGCAAGAAAGATCTTGTATGATAGGGACTATGGCTTCATGTCAGACTTAGGAGTGTGAATTAGGTAAGATGAAAGACACAGCTGTTATAACAAAAGACCCCAAATAATATGGCTTGAAGAGAAAAATTATTGTTGGTTTCTTATGTAATAGTTGATGTGATGTTCTGGGTCAGCCGGTAGCTCTGTTCCACACAGTTATTCAGGAACCCAGGCTTTGGGTGCCTGTGCCGCCTTCATGTAACTTCTAAGTTCATTCTGACTGTCAGCATCCAACCAGTGTGTAGGGGGACAGAATGTGCAATATATCCAAACTTGTGTCATTTTAGTAGCTATTCAATAGAAAACTCATTCATGAGATGTTTTACTTTTTTTTTATACTAAGTTCCAAACTGGTGTACATTTTACACTTAGTCTATATCTTGATTCGGATCAACCACATTTCAAGCATTCACTATTTTAAAAAATTAATTCATATTATTTTCTTACAACCTTGGTCACATTTGTGTAATTAATTATTGATCCCTTTATGTGTGGTCCTCCCTATTCCCCCTCCCAACTACATCCCCCTATGGTCACTCTGACTCCTCTCTCTGTGAGTCACTGGTTGATAAAGTTGTTGATCAGTTGGTCAATGTTTGGCTCACTGGTCTCTTTCTTTATCTGGTAAGTGTTCTTTTCCTGGGTGAGGACCTGAGCTCCTGTGACTTGTTAGTCCACGCTGCTTAAATTTCTAAGAGTACCTTTGAAACGGGTAGCCAGTCCAAGCTCATCTGGGATCTCTTGTAGGGCAGGTGTGTGGCATTGTTCTTCAGTCTCCTTTAATGTGGCATTTCCTGTTGTCCAACACCCACTATTGTGGCTAGTGATCGCTGTATTGACCGGCATGGTCCAGTGTACATGATTCTATGTTATTTCCCCAAAACTGCCCAAGGGATTTAGCTACAATTGCCTATAGCAGCAACGGGATCATTAATACCCAGCTCTCCCACCGTAGCTTCTTTCCCTTCCCGCAACTGGAGTTTCCTGGATAAACCTCCAAAATGAGAATGATACCCAGAGTGCTCTAGAGGGTAGCATGAGGATCCCTGGATGAAAGTATCAGGGAGTTCTTGGGGTAGCACTGAGCTGCGCATTCACTCACTCATTCACCCACTGATTTATTCATACACTGAAAACTATAGTTGAATGAATGAATAGATCTTGCGCTGCTGACCACTGTGCAAGGGGGAAGTGGCTCCAAAGCTCCTCATCACCAGGAGGGTCCAGGAAGCTGCGGGCTGACTGCTTGTTGGGCAGCTCCACAAGGACTTCATGAATCACACTAGGATTTGGATAATGTGCTTCCTATCATCTTTTCCAGCCTATCACCGCTGCCCTCCGTGATTCATCGGTGCCTCCAGGCCGTCCTCACATTGCTAATTGCCTGTATTCCATGGTGTGCCGCTCCCTAAAGCTGCAAATCAAGGTTTTTGTGACATTTCTTCTCCAGCAGTGACTTGTGATTAGGTTGTTGTTCCTAAAAAAGGTCCGTCCCTCATCATCTTTGCAATTTCCCCTTGATTTTCTTGTTTGGCAAATTGCGGTTCTTTGGATAAAGACTGGTTTGGCATCTACTCGCTTTCCCCTCTCATTACTTAGCCGGAAAACACACCTAAGGCTCCGGTTGCAGGCAGGGACCTCGGAGACCATCTGGTTGAATGTCTTCATTTCAGAGATGGGGCATCTGAGCCCTCGAGTGGGGAATTGCTAATCCAGAGTCATCTCCTCAAACAATGGTGCGGCAGAGATGAAAGGAAGCACCAGGAGTCTCCCCAGCTCTTGATGCCAAACTGTTCCAGCTCCGAAGCAATGCTCCAGTGCTATACTGTCTGCACACATCACTGACTGGGAGTGGGGTGGAGGGCTGGGGGTGGGGAGTAAGGGAGGGGGGGTGGAGGAACCTGCCTCAGAAGGAAATGATTCTTTTCATGATGGCAGACAATATTTTCAGTCTTGATTTGCCCTGATGATCTTGGGGGAGCCCGCATGGTGGATAGAGGTTGGATCAGGAATCCAGCTCCTCCTTTGATGGCTCTGAAAGAGTCTCCTGGCTTCTCTGAGCATCAGTTTCCGCTTCTGTGAAGTGGTAATGACTGCTACATCAGTTTGCTCCAGCTAAGAAGAGCAAACAAGACTTTGTCTCAATCTGCAAGGTTTGACCCCTGCTGAACTCAGTGACCACCTTTCTCTCCAAGCTCCTTCATCGGAGTACTTCCGATGGAAGTACTTGGGAACTTTTTCTCAGATCCTCAAATACTGGTGTTTTCCTGCCACTGGGCATTTGTCCATACTGCTTCCTTTGCCAACAATGATCATTGTACCATGTTCTTTTTAACTGCTCACTTACCTGTGTTTGCTTATTCTTCAGCTATTATCTCAAGAGTGACCTACCTGGAGAAACTTGCGTTATCTTCTTATGTAGCCAGACCAGCCTTTTAGGATCAATGTTGGCTTATTTCTTTCCTCCTCCAACTTAGAGCTCTTTTGAGTCCTAGAATTTGTGATTTGTGTGTTGGAGTGGGAGTTGGGGAGGGAGGCAGGTAGTTAACTCTTTGCTGGCCATTATGCCCCCAGACCACATGCTAGGCAGATGGACATCCAGAATAGTTGGCAGCTGTGTTTCCAAAGCAGGCTAGAGGTGAGTCAGACTGTCTAGATTAGGCCTCCCATTTCCTGCTTCCTGTTCCTCTTTCCCCTCCTAGCCTTGCTCCCAGGTCTCACGGTAGAGACTCCAACCCAACCAAACACTTCTCAGAAGAAAGGAAGTGTATTATAGGCAGACAAAATAACTCAAGAAAAGGTAGAACTTGGTGTGGCAGGGATGATTATGAATGAGCATTTTCAGCATCTTCCTGATTCTGTAGGGGAAGAAGTCTGGCCCCCATGGTCTGTTCATGGATTCATCTTTGTTGTACAAAATCCAGATAAAATGGCAGAAAAGCGCTAAAACTGTCAGAAGGTGACATTCATCTACTCAATGAACTAATGTGGGAATGGATGGAAGAGGTAAGAAGTAGAAATACCTCTGGGTCTGGTGCTTGAGAGAAATGGAAGGAGAAAGTCTTTGGTGAATGCTATGTATGGGATATTGAATGAAGCAGTGAGAGAGTGGAGGTTTTAAAAATCATACCTATATATTAAAGATGTAATTCTCTCTTTGAAATTTTGAGTGAGTAAAAATTTGGAATACTTTGAATAATTTTTCAGTTGGTGAGTTATTTTTCTAAGTATAATGCTGTGTAGACACTGGACCATGTGGCCCACATCCATACTTGGGATGCATAATGTTTAGTGTTGGACTTGCGAGCAATCAGTGTTAAGATCGTTGAGGGTAATCAGGGTGAAGAATGTTAATATGGGAAGCTATAGAGTAATGCTGCATCTGTACACATTTCCTTGGTCACCTGAGTCCTCTTGCTGTGTTCACTGAGTGAGTGTGAATGGGGGAAATAATAATATTTGCTCACATTTGTCATGCACTAAACACATACCTAGAAGAGTCCTAGGGGTTTTACTTACATTATCTCAGCAATCTTCATAACTACCCAAATAATAGGTATTATTATCATGCTCATTTTATAGATAAAGGAATTGAGGTACAGAGAGGTGAAATGATTAGCCCAAGATTACTTCATTTGCAAGTGGTGGAACCCGTGTTTGAATCTAGGTTATGTGAGTCTTAATAACCATAAGCTTCAAATTATTTTTAAAGGGAGAAATGACGTTGGAGATAGTTGCAAGATTTTTACCTTCTCCTTTTTTCCTCCCCCTGCCCACTCTTTTTTATGAGGGACTTACCATAGCATGATGTGATTTATTGGATTTATAATATGGTTTGCAGAGGCAACAGTTTTAGTTAAAGCAAATTGGTTTCCTTTGCAAAATGTCATGTTTCGCATTTTCGCTCAACATCTTGGGCTTTTTTCAAGCTCCCCTCAGCTCCTAAGTCATTCAGAAGCATGCTTCACAGTTAGAGTGCTAGAAACCCTCACCAGCCAATTTGAGTTTTGTGATTTGTTCAAAAGGACACTTAAACCCAGGAGTTGATTATGAAGGAGATGAATGAGTGTGAACTAGAGGGAAGAGGAAAGAAGCAATTGGGTATTCCCAGGAATGAGGAACTTCATTCATAGATCCATAAACCACCATTTCATTTGTTTATCTACCCTTCCAAATGTACAGCCATCTGTCTGTCCATCCATCCATCCATCCATCCATCCATCCATCCATCCATCCATCCATCCATCCATCCATTCATCCATCCACCCACCCATCCACCCACCCATGCATCCATCTTAGGTTGTTTTTTTTTTTTTTTAACTTTCCCTAGTACCTCTAGGGATGCCTGGTCTATTTCTCAGCAATCAGACTGGAATGGCTGATTACCATTTACTGAATGTCTTCTCTTTTCCTAGAATTATCTTAGAGAGTTTATAAATACTTATATTCAATATTACCTGTAACTCTAGAGAAGTAAAGTTCAGAGAAGTTAAATATTCCCCTACCCCAGCCCCTAACACAGACAATGAGAGTCAAAATATGAACAGAAGGTGAAGAGGGAGGACTGAGAACTGGCACCAAGTTGGCCTGACTTGAGTCAGGTTCTGGGGGAACTGACCTTGAGAAGATGGGGACACAGGAAGTCAGTAGGGGGTAACCTCTAATGTCTACAGATCTCTTGGTCACATGTAAATGTTTGACAAAACACCCTGAGAACCTCATTTCTATCACCCAGGAAATTTCAAGAATTTGGAGGTTATCTTCTGGAGTCAGGAATAAAGGCCAAACCACTCTGAGCCAAATTCTTCACCACATGAAATTAGTCTGAGGAATGTTGATTTAGGTGGAGGGGTAGGAGCTTGTTGCTTTCATCTTCAGACATCATTTCCCCTCAGTAATCTCAGAACAGAGTAGCACATAAATAGACTCTCCATCCATGATTTAAATTTCTTTCCTCCTCCTCCTACTCCCCCTCCAGAGCAGAGCTCCTACTTTTTCTTTTTCATGGATCCCCCATCAATCTGGTGCAGTCTATGGACTTATGCTTAAGGGCAGTTTTTAATGCCTAATAAATACTTAGGACTTCAAAGGAAACCACGTGTGTTGAAATACAGTTATCCGAATATTAAGAAGACTGTTTGGTGAAAATGTGACAGAGGTGCTTTCTTATTAACACTTGATCAACTTAATGGAGGGTTTTAATAAATATTGTGGTTTCAAAGTAGTATTGATGGAAATATTTGAAAATATCCAAAATATGTACCAACTGTTGAGGAATATGAAAATATCCATGGGTTTTTTAGTCAAAGGCCCGGTCATGCTAATACAACTGTCTCTCCTTATATTAATAATGAATTATCAGAGGCTGGTGGAACAAAAAAAGATATATTTTTCTGCCCCAAATACATAGGTCACTGAATTCTACTCACATACCTGTAGGGTTCAGGTTGAAGAGGCTGCCTCAAAGCCTTCCATGATATGTATTTATGTTTAATTGGATACTGGATGAAAAGTTGATTTGTTTTGAGAAATTTTTGAGAACATTGCTAGAGTTGTTGAGATAATTGGAGGCACAAAACTTGAGCTGGGACTCCATACACTAATGCCTTATGGATTTGTGGATAAGTATTAGTGGGGTTACTGATGGCTTGTAATAACCCTGTTCAAAAAAGTTGCATTGTATGGTATATTTAAAGGTGGGTTCGACTCTTTTCATGAGCAGTAATGACATTTAAATTTATTCAACCCCAAAGCACTGGCCTAATGCCAGGGTGAGGATGGAAGAAAAATAAATGAAAATTAAGGAAAGCTGAAAGAAAACCAACTGTGCACAACCTTTGGGAAATCCATTTGCAGCTACCTAGAGTCAGTGAGTCCATCTGGATAAAGTCAAAATTTCCACACTGTATTCAGGACGGGGAAAAATGAATGAGATCCAAGAGCAAGACTAATGTTTTAAGAAAAGACATTTTCAGCATGACCCACAAAGATTTTGATTATGTTCATCTTTTTGCATAATTTCCACTGGCTCTGGAAATCCCTCCACTCACAGCGGGGCTGTCCTCTCTGTTCCCTTTTAAGGGCTGGGAAGGCAGATACAGGCTGCTGGGTACATGCCAGGGCTGTCAGAGCAGAACTCATCCCCGGAACTTAGGGGCTAGGCATCTCCTCCTATTCCAGTGTCACTGAAATCCACGCCATCTCCCAGGCAACAGATAGCTCCAGGATGGATCCCTGAGAGGCCAGAACTAGTTGGAATGGAGCCTAAATGGTGGTTTTGGGGAATCTTCCCACCTGGATTACTTTGTTAGAGGGAGAGGTTAGGCCAACTGCTGCCTCACAGCCCACATGACAGCCTGGAAGCAACATCGAGCCACTGAAATCTTCCTGGAAACCCAGTGGACAACAGCCAAGAGCCCTCAGGGTCACAGGGATTGGGGGGGGGGCACACACAGATGAGATGCTGTGTGGTGATCTGAGGGTGGCGTTAGAGGGTGATCTGAAGACTTCTTGTTCCCCTTTGAAGGCTGGGTTTTACACCCAAAAAGGTGCCCAAGATGGATCTTCCAGGGAGCAGGGAAGCCAGGATCTTAGATGTGATCTTTCTCCTCAATCCACATATCTAGCCCTCCAGCACTTTCTGCTCATTTTCCTATTATCTGTGAAATTGGTTCACTTCTCTCCATTTCCCCTCCCATCATTCTAGTCCCAACTGCCATCACCCTTCTCCAAGGGTCTCACGCCCAGACAATGCTGGGGGCTCATCATTGATTTCGGGGTCTCACTTTTCCGTTTCATCCATTTTCCTGTAAGCCTTTATACGCAAAGAGAGAAAACGCATTTATTGAATCTCCATTTTCTGTTAATTCTGGGATCAATCAACTTATTAAAAACTATTTATTGCTTTCCTTCTAAGGTCCTACCAGCTCTGTTTGAGGTCTGGCAAACTTGAAGGGCACCCTTCTTCTGGTGGTGTTACCCTGGGACCATCTCAAAGTTAAAGACTGTTCATAAGAAAGAATTTTTATAAAAACCTAACCATTCCACTTTTTTGTGGCATCAGTAAAATATTTTAAATACAAGACACTCGAGAATAAGAAAACCAAGTGTTCATCTAAAACTAACGTGTGAACAGTTTAATCATATTTGCTTTAATATTCCTTTTGAAAGAGAAAGAAATTCTACACTATTTACTCTCTCAATCCTGCCCTCCATTCTGCTGGTAGCTTTTACCCTTAGTTGACATAGTTTTCCTGCTCATGTTTTAATACCTAAAGTACGTATAGATGTCTTTATAACCTTTCTTTGTCTTCGCAAATTAAAGGACCACCTGGTATCATGTAACTTGCTTTTAAGTGTCCAAACATTATGTCTTAGAAATGTACCCTTGATGAAACAGAGATCAAATGCATTTATCTTGCCTGTGATATACTATTAAGGACTATGACTCTGTCACAGTTTTCTGGTATGTTTCTCGTTTTAGTTGACACTTTGTTTCTGATGACAAATGATGTTTCAATGAACATCCTTATGCCTTTCTCCTTGAACCCATACTTGGAGTATTTGTATTTCTTCTATCTTGACCACCTGCGGACAAATGGCTTCCTAAAGAGTCCATCTGACATGGAAAGAAAGCTCTCAGGTGTTTGATGACCTGGTTTTACTCTAATTCTGCCAGCAACTCATAGTATGACCTCGGGATTCCCCTTTCTGGATTCTCTTTCCCCATCTTCAGGATGAGATACTCCTGAGCTGGGACAAGCAACATGGGGAACTCAGGCTCCTTTTTGCCCCCTACTGCCAGCCGGTGTGGCTGCTGCCTATGGCTGGCTTTCCTCCTAGGTTGCGTTACCCACACTGATACTGTGTTAATGCAGAAAGTCCTTGAACCTGTGCTGTGGGTATGGACTCTGGGCTGAGATGCCAGAGAGCACTGGGCATACACATATGTAAATACAGACACCTGGAAAAGGAGCTGGGGAGGAAGGGGAGACTCATGAGCGTAGTGATACAGGTTAGTGACACAGTTAAAAACTGTATTGGTGCCAAAATACCCTGGTGGGCAGAGTCTAAGAGAAAGACCTGTGTGAGAGAAAATGGGAAGCGGGAAGAGAGGGTGTATAAAAGGGACGATAAAGGAGAGAAAGAAAAAAAGAGATGACAATGGCAGACGGAGAGAACAGGCCCACGTGGCCAGACTGGGTGGGAAGCCCCCTGGAAGAGTGAGTTGGAAGTGGCAAGGAGCCATGGTGGGAAAGTGGCCAACAGAGAAGTAGTCAGTGTGGAGTTGGATGCCAGAATGGCAGGCTGGGGGTGACCAGGAGCTGCTGAAAGCAGGCCTGGTGAATGTGACCATATGCCTCTGAAGATGGGCCTGGCAAAGAAAGTGCCTGGAGACGCAGCAAGGCCGTCTATTTGGAAAACTGATTTGGGATCTGCATTTTGTTGAAGCAGTTTGGAGAGCCTTGGAGAAGCAGAGCAGCAGGCACTCTGGAGAAGAAACAAAGAGAAGTTGCTGGAGAAAGACTGGACTTTACAGAAGTGCCCACCTCTCAGGTTTGGAGGGACAAAGGGGCACCATCTTGGGCAAATGTTTGGGACTTTTGGACTAAATGGTTACTAGGGTAAGATATCTATCTGGTCACTTGTGGCTTTAAGGACTTTTTGTTTTCCTGGTTAATTTCCCTTGTTAATGAAACCCTAATGTTAAACTATATTTGTCTGGCAACTGCTACACGCAGGTGGTATGAAGCTGAGGAAACCTGACTGGCAGAAGCCATATTTTAAAAGTAGCCGGTTGGTTAGAAGCTTCTGCCCTATTTTTGACATGATTTCAGTAGGAGATTGGTTGGGCTCAGTTGTTGCCTCCATGCCTATTGCTCTGCCTCTGAGGCCAAGTTCCCTGACTTGTCAGATACTGAAGGTTCCAAAATGCTTTATCTGCCCACATCAACACTGAACCTATGTGGCCTGGGATGGCTGTACAACCATTAGTTCAATAGATCCTCTCTCCTGGGGTGAAGAGAAATGTACCTGTGAAAGCAGACACAGGGTACAAGGACACCAGGACTGCCAAGAAGCAGGTTTATTACTAGGAGGACTGACTCATCCCAAGGTTGAGCACCCCTCCTGGAAAGTGAAGGGTTTTTATACACTTTACATGCTCTGGTGTTCCAGGTGGGCTGTCATGGGTCGTAGTACAAGGCCTGACGTGGTGAAGACAGAATGAGGAAGAGTCACGGAGAAACTGGGCTACCTACCGGTAAACTGAGTCAGTCAGTCATGGGCTGCTTAGCGGGACCTCTAGACTGTATTTCTTAGGTCACTGTGCTTCAACTTACTTTAGTTGGTCATGCTTCACCTGAATATCATACTTTACTTGCAGTTAGTCCTAGAGAAGGGTTTGTTGTGGAAGGCAATGACCACTTACGTAGTACTTATGAGATGCTGGGCACTTTTGTCTTTCATTTACTGGACTCGGGAGATTAAGTGACTTGCTCAGTACCCTACACCCTTTGGCCTGGGAAGCAACAGAGTTGGGACTTGAGTCCAGGTAGCAGGGATCCCAGAGACTGAGATTTTTTTTTTTTTGCTTTTGTTTGTTTATTTGAGACTGGGTCTTGTTATGTTGCCTGGAAGTCCGGATTCCATGGACTCAAGTGATCCCCAGCCTCAACCTCCCAGGTAGCTAGGATTACAGGTACTCACCACCGTGCCTGGCTGCTTTTTCAAGATCCAGGTCTTGCTATGTTGCCTGGGGTAGTCTCAAACTGTGAACTCAAGTGATCCCTGTCCTCTTGCCTCCAAGTGCTTGGATTATAGGCGTGTGCCACTGTGCCCAGCAACCAGACACTGAGTTCTCTCCACCATACAAGCTCCTTTTGCTTTGCCACAGGACAGGTTCTTCTCCTATCTGGGTTGTTAAAGCGGCATTTTCCTTAGGTATCTTGATGGGCAGGACACTGATGCCAGGGGATTCTGCCCTGTGCAAATTCGGAAGCCCCTACAATAGCAGGGGTGCAGAGCTGAACTCTGTAGCTGTGAGGAGAGGCTAATAGTCCTTTTCTTGAGGGAAGATTGGGAACAGGTGGGACTGAACCAGAGTTGGGGACATCACAAAAACAAGAACTCTGAAGGCATTTATCCTCTGACCATAGCTAATGAACCAGCAAGGAATCAGCATCAATAAGAAGCAAATTAAACACCAGCTCCAGTAAATTAGTAAGTACAGCTGCCTGCTTTCTGCATCCAATTTTGGACTCATTATGAATTGCCTCCCTGGAGAAACCAACCCCCTCTTCTCCAGAAAGGCCTTGATCCAATAAACCAACTTTTAATGGAGTAGCATCTTTCAATGGAAGGATGGCAGCTTATCTCTGGGTCCTAGCTCTGTGGTGAGACAGATTCTCTGAACTGCCCAGTTTCACTCAAGGTTAGTAATTAAGGCATAATTGAAATGAAATTAATTGCAATAAATGTGTAATTAGCACAGCCATTGATTAAGGACATTTGAAACGCGGTCTGTGCATAAGACATTGATTGCCATGCTTCTTTGATAAATGTAATTGCAGTGATATCTTTTGTTACTGCAGAAGGTCTTTTCTGTATAATGAATTTCCACAGGAAGGACTGGCCTTGAAGCTATCTGACTTCCTGGAGTTCAGAAATAGAAAAGAATATTCTAGGCCCCTGTTGCTTTGCTCCTTTGTTCAGATTTCCTGTAGGATATGCCCCAGGGTGGCCCCTAGCCCATATGCCCATAGCCCATATGGCATTTTTGTTCAAATTAGGAAAAGACTTTCTTTTCCTAAGCATCTGCCCCGGTCATGCCAGGGCACACAGCTTGGTAAGTTGAACAAGGGCTGGATTTCAGTCCTCACCATTACACCCTGATGGGCAGCTACGTGCTGTGAACAGCTGGTACGTCTATACACAGTAGTCTTGGTGCCCTTCTCCATGCAGAGGAGGTGTAGGGCAAATGAGTTAATCAGGTTTTTATGCCACTAGCCTCTGTGGCCATCACCTGGGCCTTGGTCATGTTAATGCAGTAGGTGCTTGGGAGTGTGGGCACAGGGCACGTAATGAGCACCCATAATGGGGGACACCTGTGCTCAGAAAGCATGGGCATGGGCATGTGCAAGTGGGAGCACCTGATCCTGAAGGCTGGACTAAAAGTGGGGGTGGTACCACCGCCACCACCGCCACCACCACCACCACTATCACCCCTGGGACTGTGATGATAATGCCAGTGCAGGCACAGAAGCGACAAGAGAGAGAATGCCAGAGGGAGCCCAGAGAAACAGGGCAAAGATTTGTGGGGGGTTGGAAGACACGATTGCCCAGTCCCTGCCAACCTCCTTGCCCGCCAGCCTCCTTGCCCGTCAGCCTTCTTGCCCCCTGTGCCTGTGTACCTGGTTCTCTGAGAGAGCATTAAAGTCTATAAAATCCACCAAGGGCTCCAAGACTCTATCTACCTAAATCAACAGTGAACCTACCCAGTGCCTCCTTTGTGTACAGAGGTGATAGGAGGCCGGGCCAGACCTGATATCAGGTCTTGAAGCTGGGTTCAGGAGCAGAGTCCTAGATGCCCCTCTTTTCCCAGTCACTTTTATTGGTGGGATGTTTTGTAGATATTGCCATGTGGGGTGGTGGGAGAACCTGGGGCTATACAATGATGTAAAACAATATGTGTGTGTGATTAAAAAGGAAGGAAGGAAGGAAGGAAGGATGGAAGGAAGGAAGGAAGAAAGGAAGGAAGGAAGGAAGGAAGGAAGGAAGGAAAGAAAGAAAGAAAGAAAGAAAGAAAGAAAGAAAGAAAGAAAGAAAGAAAGAAAGAAAGAAAGAAAGAAAGAAAGGAATTGCCATGTGGACTGCTGAGACGTTATCATAGTCTGAGGGAAAAGCAGGCTGGATCTGGCATGGGCTGGGGGATTGGGGTGTGATCTGACTGCATAATTGAGTGGCAGCAGGTGGTAGTGGGTGTTAGTTTGTGGTCCCAACCACATTCATGGAGGAGGCCTGGTCACCTCAGGACCAACTGGTTGGTGTTCATCATCAGGGTTTAGGCATGGCAGGTGGGCTGGGGCAGGACCTGTCAGAGGAGTTGGTGGGCAACAGGGCTGGGGGTATGGATAGTGGGTTCCAGATCTGAGTGGGGGGAGAAAGAGGATGGACTGTATTATGGGTAGCATGCTCTACTAGGCCCTGGACAAGGCTGAGCCCCAGGCTAGAGGACCATGGGTAAAGGTCATGACTCAAGCTGAGTGATAATGTAGCTTTCTGAGTCTGAAGAGGAATGTTTGGTTCTAAATGACCCCAAGGCCTTCCTGCTATGAGTACCAACTCTTTGTGCTGAGGAGACTGTTTTTGCAACCATCGATCTTTTTCATTCATTCACTCAATAAATGTTTAGTAGGTGTCTGCTACATGCAGGTACTATGATGGCTGCTAGGACTAAAGTGGTGCCCCAGTCCCTACTCCCATGAAGTTCAAGGATGAATGGGTCAGACTTCAAAGAGTTGCTCATTACCATAGCATTTCTTTCAATTAGAAAGTCTCACCTTCCAAAAGTTGACGAGCATCTTCAATGTGTATCTTGGATAGAGGGATTGGAGCTGTGTGGGTGATTCCCTGGAATCAGACTTACTTGAGGGTGAGTCCTACCTACTGCAAGGTAGTTCCCTCTACGAGCCTCACTTTTCTCACCTGTAAAATAGGGATATGAAACTTGATTGAATGAGGCACCTCTCAGCTTGTCCCCCGCACCCCAGCCCCTTAGTTCAGGACTTCAGAGCCTTGATTCCTCTTGTCTGTGACAGCTGTCTCTCAGCTGTTTACTTGATCTGTCACCTTTAGCTTTCATTCCACATGACCCTCTCCTCCATCTGTCAGCTGGATCACACTTCCTGCAGTATAAACTTGACCTCTGAGTGCTCCTACTCATGAAGCATCAGGGGTTCCCAAGACTACTGGCAGTTGGATATCAAATGTCCCTGGGAAGGTTTTCTTTAAACACCATAATATTAAATTTGTCACCTTAACTACTTTTAAGTGTACAGTTCAGTAATGTTAATTATGTCCACATGTTGTACAACAGATCTCCAGAACTTTCTCATCTTGCAAAACTGAAACTGTACATTAAACAGGTACTACCTACCCTCTCCCCAGCACCTGGCCCGCTATTCTGCTTTCTATCGTTGTGGTTGGACTACCTTCGCTTCTTCATGGGAACATTTGCTTTTTGTGACTTGCTGCTTTTACTTAGTGTTGTGTTCTTTTTTAAGGTTCACCCCGCCGTAGCGTGTGCCATAATTTCTTAAGTCTTGATGATATAGATTTGCCGTTGTACTTGTAGACCATATTTCCTTTTTCAGCCCTCTGTGGATGGATATTTGTGTTGTTTTCACCTCTTGGCTAATGTGAACAGAGCTGCTGTGAACATAGGTGTACAGATCTCTCTCTGAGACCCTGTATATGTATCTCCAAAAGTGGGATTGCTGGATTTTAGGATAGTTTTGTTCTTTATTTTTGAGGAAACATCATTGTACTTTTGGGAAAACACAGAGGCTGAAATCCTACCCTGGAAGATGCTGACTCAGCGGAGATGAGTGGGAGGAGCTAAACCTCTTTCTGTCACAAGACTACCCAGCAGGCTCCTCCTATTCTCCTTCCTGACTCCACGGAATCAACTCCATTTCTGAACTTGGTGTACAAACTCCTTGATGATCTGCATCTCCAGGCTCATCTGCAGCTGCCCCCTCCCTACACTGGTACCTGAGAAATACCCATATGCTTGTTTTTTTGGACACAGCTAGGCATTTTCACACCTCCAGGTCTTTACACATGCTCCAACACCCAACCGGTCTCCTCTTTCTCCCATGCCTGGAGAACCTCAGTTAATCTGGCAGAAATCAACTCAGATGTTGGTCATCTCTATCAGGAAAGTCCCTTCTGTCCTGGTCTTGGCCTCTCATGACCAGGAGCCAAATGGGACCCCACAGAGGAGGGAGGAGAACCATGCTGTTTCCATTAAGGTCCTCACATTTCTTTCTCCTCATCAGCAGATTTAGAATAAAGTTTGAACTGCACACAAGCCATGGTTGTCATGGTTACCACAAAAGTGGTCTAAATGTAGATGATTATATAATCAGCTGGAATGACTCTTCTGGAAAAGAAAGTTTTGACCCTGCTCTTGCAATGAAGTGCAGTGACCACGGACTGTGGGTGGAGAGTCTGCTTGGGGTCATTGTGAAATGATGTGTTTGGGATGCAGGCAGCAGTAAGTCTTGTCTTCAGAGTGCCCTGTACTACCATCCGGAACAAACAAAATATAAACAAAATACATATAAAAACACAGACAACTCCAAAACCTCAGCTATAGAAGTTTTGTGTTTTGCTTCTGATTCAGAACCTTTGGACATTTGATGGGTGAGCTTCCATGTGCTGACTTAGGTATCCAGGAGCCTTTCATCTCTTGGTTCTGCCATGTCAAAAGATCTTGAGGAGCTATGATGAAGGCCTTCTTCCTCCTTCTTCCACCACATGGGCGCACAGGATGACAAGGATGGTAATCCATAGAAGGGAACAAGGCAAAGGCAGTCATGATTATATACTTGGATTCCTAAATTTTGGGCTGTTTTTATGACAACAGTCAGAATTGGCCCACTCATGCAAAGAATGAAGGGTCCTGGAGCAAGTTGATCTCCATCTTGGGGTCGGGGGTCCACTTCCACCTGGTTCCATTCCCAGCTGCCATGATGGAATTCACAAGGAGCCCTCAGAAGCTGAAATCAGCAGACTTGAATTTTATCTTGGTCTCTATATCTTAGTGATGGGAGGTTGGTCAAGTCATATACCGGCTTGAAGCCACCATTTCTCTATCTAAAAAGAGGATAATTAATAAAGCTTTGAAGAGTCAATGGACTATCTGTAGAAGAGTGTTTGTCTGTATTAGGTGCTCAATAAATATCCTCTTTAATACCTTCCTGATCTGGCCAGGAAACATTTGGAGAACCAGGAACCCAAAGCTATGGCAGTTTCTTCCTCCATATTGTGTTCTCACCTCCAGTGTCTTCACCTCTATTCTTCCTTGGCCAGATAGCTGAACCTGGGCCATAAGAGAAGCTCAAACTTGTTACTCCAAGACCTGACCCTGCCTAGAATAGGCTGACCATCATCCTAATAGACCAGAGTGTGATAAAGTGGTGATCTCTTAGGACCCTGTATGCTTCGCTGGAGACCACAGGTGACATGACTCCATTCCAGGTAAAGTCAGAAACTCTTTTTTTTTTTTTTTTGAGAATAGATCTTGCTATGTTGTCTGGGGTAGTTCCAATTCTGCGGACTCAAGTGATCCCCAGCCTCAGCTTCCTAGGTAGCTGAGATTACAGGTGCGTGCCACCATGTCCGGCTGCTTTTTCAATAACCAGGTCTTGCTGTGTTGCCCAGGGTAGTCTTGAACCCATGAACTCTAGTGATCCCTGTCCTCTTGCCTCCCAGTGCTTGGATACAGGTGCGTGCCACCACACCTAGCTAAGAGAATGTTTTAACTTTTTACATCTTTCCTTTTATTGAGGTAACATTTGTTTACAACATTATATAGGTCCCAGGAGTACACTATCTTCAGCATCTCTCCAGCCCCACCACCAATATCTGGTCACCATCCATCACCAACTAGTCAGTTCCCTCAATCTACTCCTTCCCCAGCCTTCCCTTCTGGTAACCACTATTTTATTGTGGTTTGTTTTGTTGGTTTGTTTGTCCTTTACATTGTACAAATGAATGAAATGTGATATTTGTTTTCTTCTTCTGACTTATTTTGCTTAACATCATCACCTCAAGATCCATTCGTGTTGTTGCATCTTTTTCATCCTTTTAGTACTCGGTTGTGTATACGTATCACATCTTTATCCATATCCCTTTGTTGGTATTTGGATTCTTCCATATCCTGACTGTTGTGAATAATACTACATTAAAATAGGGGCACATATATCTTTTTGAATTATTTGAATTGCTATTATGTTCTTCAGATAAACACTTAGGAGTGCAATTCCTGGATCCTATGGTATCCTATTTTTAATTTCTTTGAGGAAACTCCATATGGTTTTCCATAGTGGTTGCACCAATTTACATTCCCAACAGTGCACGAGGGTTTCTTTTCTTCTACATCCTTGCCAACAAATTATTTCTTGACTGTTTGATAATAGACATCTAGTGGATATGAGGTAAATCTCACTGTGGTTTGATTTGCAGTAACTTCATAGAGTATCTGTTCATGCATTTACTGGTCTTCTGAATATCTTCTTTGGTGAAATGTCTATTTGCATCCTCTGCCCATTTTTAAATGAGATTGTATTTGTGTGTGTGTGTGTGTGTGTGTATGAGTTAGACAAGTTGTTTATATATTGTGGACATTAACCCTTCTTTGATATATGATTTGCAGATATCTTCTTCCACTCAGTAGATTGCCTATTTGTTTTAACAATAGTTTCTTTCACAGTGCAGGAGCTTCTAGTTTATTTATATTCTCTTTGGTTTCTCTTGCTCTTAGAGATGAGGCCATACAGATATCAGTAGGACTTATGTCGAGGAGCTTATTATGTTTTCTTCCATGTATCTTATGATTTCAAGTCTTATATGTTTTAATTTACATTTTAAAAGAGATTCTTTTTTCCCTGCTGAGCAGAAAACATATTATAGATGCAGAGGAGAAGCAGATGACTTATTAGTGTAGGAGAGGTTGGGATAGAGAAAGGCAGACAGATTTGAGAAATACTTAGGAAGATTTGATGGCTGGGAAGTTGTCACAGAACACAAGGAGCTGAAAATGATCAGAGTGAGGATGAAGGGTAGGGAGGAGATGCAAGGGAGGATCAAAACCTAGGATGTTCTTCCACAGGAGACATCAAGAACTGCAGGATCAGTAGTAACGGTGTATACAGGTGCCACGGCAAACTCGACGGAGCTAAAGAAAGACTTACATCTGCAGATGGAAAGTCTTTCTATAGAAAGAAGAAAAAGAAACCATCACTGCCAAGGAAGATTTTGATTTTCAAGGATAAAGAAACAATCCTACAAGTATACTTGCAGATAAGCACTTTAAAAAGAAACAAAAGGAGAAAAATCAGACCAACTTGACAGCAGATTTCTCCACCACATTAAAAACAGGAGAAGAAAAGTGTGTGTCAAAGCTCTGATGGAAAAGTTCCCTGAAAATTCTAAGCCCAGGCAAGAGGTCATTCATACTGGAAGACAGTTTTAAAAACATTCTCAGGTATGCAGTGACAGTGCTGTGTGTATTCTTCTTGATGGGAAAAAATGACTCGAAAATGTATTTCAACATTTCAAGGTAAGACGAAAACACTTCAAGAGTGGAAAATTCAGGGTATCAATGGAAGGCAGTAAGACTTGAAATAGTTTAAGCCTGGCATAAATCTAAATATATTTTTAGTGGAAAGCAAGTGTCATAAACAATTCCTGAAGGGAAAAAACTAGTTTATGGTCAGGAAGCAGTTATTGTGTCTATATGTTATATGCCTTCTCCATAAGAACTCACTTTATTTTTATTTATTTTATTATATTACACACATATATTTTACAGCATTATATTCCCCATGGTTTTCCCACCACCTTGTCCCCTGTGAACCATCGTCTTAATCTCTTGTGCCCATCCCTCTCCCGGTTTTACCTCCCTCTCCCTCTCTTGCTCTATGCTTCAGTTCTGTTGACAAGTTTTACTTGTCCTTTTATTTGTTTGTTTTCCCTGTATCTTGCATATAGGTGAGATCATTCCATATTTCTCTTTTTCTTTCTGGCTTATTTCTGCTAGCATGACTCCTTCTAGGTCCATCCATACTATCACACATGCCTCAAATTTGTCATTTTTAATTGCTGAATAATATTCTATTGTGTACATATACCACAATTTTATGATCCATTTGTCTGTTTTGGGACATTTTGTTTGTTTCCATACCCTGATTGTTGCATGCAGTGCTGCAATGAACATCAGTCAAAAAATGGGGAGAAGAACAAAAAAAAGATACTTCTCCAAAGAGGAAACACAAATGACCAATAGGCATATGAAGAAATACTCAACATCACTAATAATCAGGGAAATGCAAATTAAAACCACAACAAGATATCATCTTATACCATTAAGAATGACCCATATTAAAAAAAAAGGCGCAACAATAAGTGTTGGCCATGATGTGGGAAAAAAACGAACACTCTTACACTGGTGGTGGGATGGCAAACTGGTTCAGCCACTATGGAAAACTGTGTGGAGGATTCTCGAACTACTGAAAATAGAACTAACATTCGATTCAGCAATCCCATTTTTGGGTCTCTACCTAAAGGACACCAAAACACTAATTCAAAGGGACATGTAAACTCAATTCTTGTATCTTCCTGAGGTGGGCACTTTTCGAATCTTTGCTTTAAAGATGAGGAGACAGAAGAGAGAGATTAAGAAGCTCCCTTAAGGTTACATACCTACCCAGGGTCTCTGACACCAGAGCTTGCACCACTAACCATTCTTCTACGTGATGGAAATCAGCAAGGGGGGGGGTTCATGGACCCCATCAAGAATGATCTTAACAAAATCGCCTTAACCAGTGTATGGTAAGTGTGTTAAAAAGCTGACACACAGACACAAGTGGGCCGAGGCTGCATTTTTACAAGAGCAGAAGTGGTTTGTGTATTGTTCTTTGGTGAAATGTTCTCATTTTTGTGGAATTTCTGACTTTGGGTTTAGGTTGATTTGCTGTAAATATTATTCATCCTTTCTGCCTCCCTACATCTGGTCTTGCAAAGTTGTCATAGCCAATTTTAGGGTTATGTTAATGATTCTGATCCCCACTTTGTCTCTCCTAGGACTCCAGAAGTCCAGGCAACAGGGATCAAGGTGTTTGGCTTTTCCCACAGATGTTCTCTTCAACAACCAGTAGGTGTGTTTCAGATGCCTCTATCAACCCCAGAGGGACACAGAATTTATCAGGGATATGACATAATCAATTTTTTATATTTCCACAAATATGGTAAAAGCTAGCTAATGGTCGGTTATTCATGAGGGGGTGCCATTCATTGAGGGAACAGGTAATCCTGAGGAGGGAATTCAATTCTATGGTCCAAGTTTAATTCTTCTTACCCCAAAATTTTCAGTCTTGGGAGCTTTTTGTTGCAAAATGGAAGGGACCTGTCTACACTGCCTATTTATAGGAAGCTTTGATTTCTGGGGGGAGGGTATAATAAAAACAAAAATAAGCATGTGCTGATTTTTGCAAATAAAAATTTGTTTAGGTGGAAGTTCATGTAGAATTTCAAGCAAGATACCTTTGTACGATAAGCACACTGAGAAAAAAGTATTTTTAAAGTCATCTTTAAGGTCATAGTATGTGACCCAGAGTTCTATAAATGTGTCTTAACAAATAATTAGTAATATGTCCAAAGTTTAATGTACAAGTTTCAGTGCTTTTTATTATGAAGAAAAGCTTGAAGGCATCACAAATAGTCAATGACTTATAGTTAAGTTCAGTCAATTTTGGCATAGAACATTATGTGATGGAAAAATGTGCAGTCATTCAAACAGCACTGTAGAGAAAGGTCTAAAGTGGTTAAAGGCTATAGATTCAGCAGTTACAAAGAAGACCCAAAGGAACAATGATTTAAATCAGATGGGAGTTTCTTTTTCCTATGCAATGGCTGGAGATGGTCAGTCCAGGACCTGCCATGGCTCTACTCCACAAGGTCACTCAAGCACCAGCCTCCTTCTATGCTGATGCTCTTCCAGCTGCAGAGTGTGGTCCAAGGCAGCCCAGTTTCATGCTTATTTCCTGAGAAGTGGCTGAAAGGAACAGAAGAAAACTATGAAGGGTGTGTCTCAGTCTTTCATGCAACTTCACTTCAACCTGCTACATCTGGCTGGCAGGGAGGCTGGGAAATACAGTTTTGAAAAATTATGGACAATCAAAAAGAATTTGCAGGATTTTACAGGATATGAACATAATGTAAAACAATCTGGGACCCCTCCCACCCTTCCCTGATCTAACGGGAAAGATGACAAGAGCAACTGCATAGACTTAAAGTCAGAACAGGCTCCATCCTGCAACCTGAACAGGAACTTGCTACCGGAGGGTCAGGCAGCCTTTGGACCCACACTAATGACCAAAGAGCCTGATAAGATCTTCACAGTGGCTCCCTGGTCTTTGCATCTGACAGTGTATTCTTCAGATGTCAGAAAAGTGATTCAACTCTTTTGAAACCTTTTGCCTTCCTCTGCCCACAGAAGCATCACCATATCTTTACATTTCAATGACTCACTGTTCCTACCTGTATAGAGTATATTCAAGCTTGGGTTTGGTGGAAAGCAGCCCCCAGAGTAGAATCTGTGGGACTGCTTTGGGGTTGGAATCCTTTCTCTTGATCATTTCATAAACTCACTTAATTTTGCTTGTCCCAATTTATTCAAGTGGACAAGGGAGAATAGTAAAGTGAATATTGGAGACAAATAGCACTCTTTGATTCAGCAAGAAACAGTTTTTACAATATATAAAATGGAATAAAACAGGACCAGTGTTACCTGTCTGTGTACTCAAACACAGAACTCTTTTCCTTCCTCCCCTTTATAAATGGTGATGTCTTTTGAGAGGTGGAATTGTGGGTGATTTAAATTTTGTTCTTTGTGCTTTTGTGTTTTCCCAATTTTCTACACATTAATGTTATTTTTCCCTCTGTAATCAGAAAAACTCACCACATGTGCATCCAAAGAAGTCATCTAGGAGAGAAAGAGTGTGTCGTTGAAGGCGGCCTCTTTTCTTCTGTGCTGTCCCTCTGTGGGGCCTCTTTTGTTGGGGGAATCTCTATTTCTCCCACGAGGGGATGGCATTGTCTCTTCTGCCCCTGAGATGAGAACACCCAGAGGGGTTGTCAGCAAGGTGTTTTAGTGCAATTAAGGCATTTTTCCAGGAGGAATACAAACCAGCCTCAGACATGGGCCTCTCTTGCTGGGGGTGAGCACTTTTCTTATTCTCCCAGGAAGCAGGGGCTCTTGCCCTGAGATGGGGGGCAGGAGGGAATGAGCTGGTCAACAAAGAATGGCTGTGGAGGATGGAACAGGAAGGAGGAGAGGGAAGTGGGTACTGAGGCTTCTTCATTCCTGGTGTTTCTGCAGCTTGGAACCTGAAGCAGGGAGGGGCTTAGGCATAGCCAGTTTGCTCTTGGGTGGGCTTCTTAACTGATCTTCCCAAAGATGGGGTCAGTTCTTTTTTTTTTTTTTTTTGTCATTTCTGATTCTTTATTATTTTTTCTTTACATTTTTTTCATTTTTGTATTTATTTATTTATTTATTCAGTCATTTATTTATTTATTTATTCAGCCATTTATTTATTTGTTTGTTTGTTTGTTTATTTATTTATTTTGAGACTAGGTCTTGCTATGTTGTCCATCCTGTAGACTCAAGCGATCCCCAGCCTCAGCCTCCCAGGTAGCTGGAATTACAGGTACCCATCACCATGCCCAGTTATTTTTTTGAGACTAGGTCTTGCTATGTTGCCCAGGGTAGTCTCGAACCTGTGAACTCAAGGAATTCCTAACCTTGGCCTCCCAAAGGCTGGGATTAAAGATGCATGTCACGGTGCCCCACTTTTTACATTTTTTAACTTGTTTTGTTTTACATCGTTATCAGTGGTGGTGGGGCAGTGGTTAACCCTCCTTTCACTGATATTGAGATCACTATATACATTTCAGTTGTCCAGCATAATGACTTGAGTCACATGTGTTGCAAAATGACCACTACAATAAATTAACATCCATTATTTTATGTAGATTAAAAAAAAGTCTTGTCATGAGAACTTTCAGGATTTACTCTCTTAACAGCTTGCCAATATCTCACACAGCTCTCATCCCATTATGTATCACAACCCCAGTACTTATTTATCTTATGATTGGATGTTCGCATCTTTTAACCACCTTCACCCAGTGCCCTTAGTCCCTACTCCCTGGTCCTGTCACCCAAATCAGATCTGTTTTTCATGAGTCTGCCTTTTTCTCTTCTTTTAGATGCCACAGATAGGGAAAACATACCAGACTCTTCTTTCCCCTGACTTATTTCACTCGGCATCATGTCCTCAATGGCCTGCCGTGGTACAAATAACAAGATTTCCTTTTCTTACCTGACAAGGATTCCACTGTATGTCAGCACACCTTTGCATTCATGTGTGGATGGACACTCAGAGTGTGTCCAATGCCTCAGCTGTGGCAAACAGTGCTGCAGTTAATATCAGAGTGCAGACACCTCCTCCTCAAAGTGACTTTGTTTCCCTTGGGTATATATCCAGAAGTGGTTTACTGGATCTTGTAGGGATCCATTTTTTGAGGACCCTTCATACTGTTTTCCAAAGTGACTATACATGGTGGGGGTGGGGTCAGTTCCACCTCCCCCTCAAAGCTTGGTTGGTTTGGTTGTCAACTTGACCTTTGACCTCAAATAAGTTTCCATTCAAAGGCAGTGGCAGTTAGGACTTCAACTGACCTGTTTTGGGTGGGGACATAATTCAACTGTAATAAGCCTGACTAGTGTCTTAGGCAGAACCCTGGAAATGTGGGTCATTAGTGTCACCAGGTCATCATCAGCCTTGATGTGTCATGTGGCCCCAGGCTATCTCCAGTTACCATGGCAGTGGTTTCCTAGAAAGCTTTGCTGTGACAGTGCCCATCTCCTAGGCTCTGTCCCCCGAGCTCAGTGCACCAACAAGCTCTGTAGTGCTGGGGCCTGCATATAGCACTCATCCTGTTGGGTATTATAGGTCCTGTTGTGTGTTAATCCCCTGTGGGGCCATACCTTTCCAGCTGCTGCTGCTGCTTTTGAGAGTTGGGAGAATTTATTTATTATATTTAATTATTGATTTCGCAACCTCTTCTATGACACTGACTGTAAGGTATTATTCTAAGCACCTTGCAAATATTAACACATTTAATCCATTTAATAACCCTCTGAGGCAGTGGCTACTAATATCTCCTAGATCAGGAAACTGAGGCATTTAGAAGTTACATAACTTTTCTGAGATTTCATGACTTGCAAGTCGTAGAGGTGGCATTAGATTCCAGGCAGAATTTCTTTCTCAGCAGTTACACTATGAACAGGGAGTAACGAGGAAGGAATGTAAGCTTTGGCATCTGAGGAATATGAATGTGAATTTCAGTGAATGAGCAGAACTAGAGATTTCATTCACAGCCAGCTGTACCTGTGACTTTTCTAAGAAGAACAGGCCCTTCTCCCACTTCTCATGGTTGTGTTCCATCATGTCATGCTGGGCCTCAGGAGACTGACCTGGGTGCCAGGTGGTTAAGGGACCCACCCTTTGGGTGACCCATCAGATTTCTCTGTCAGGAATTTGGCTCAGAGCCTTCAGTAGTGAGGATAGGGAGTTGCGACCTTTTGGTCAAGAAGCATTGTTGGGCTGGAATGGTGATCTGGGGTCACATGTGGGCTGAAGTCACAAGGCAGGATAGGACCAGTGTGAGGAAATGGAGTACTACTTTCAATGATGGGAGAGTGGGTAAGGGAGGGTGGAGCAGAGCACGGAGAGATAGAGAGACCTCAGGTTAGAGCAGAGGTCTTCCCAAAGAGGGGGGGAAAATGCAGACACACACTTGCACCTTCTGTTGGTGTTTTCCCCCCTTCATTGGACCCCTCCAGTGGTGGTGTCAGCTGCTAAAGCCTTACATGATCTTATCCACAGAAATCTTTGATCTGACAGTGTACCCATTAGGTTGGTTAGTCCTCTCTGCTCCCAGGAGCTAGCTATCTGCTAGCAACTGACTCACATGGGGTGCAAAAACTTGACCTCCTTGACCCAACTCTATGCACCATTCATGTTCATCGGTTCCCTGTGGGATCAGGCTGTTACTGGTGTCCTTCTGAGGTGACATTTGGGCTTAGGTAATTTCTCCTTTCCCTGTTGTGTCCTGCTTTCTTCTCTCCCTTTCTCCTGAGAGCCTCTCTCAATAAATCACTTGTATAAGACTGCCTGCCCTTCTCAAGCACTTCTTGGATTCCCAAGAAACAAAGATGGATACCTTGGCTCTCAGTTGCTGTTTGCTTTTAGGCCCCATAAGATTTGGTCTCGTTATGTTTCATGTCCCAGGACTCTGGGTAATCTATTTTCTTTACAACAACCCTCTTTGACTGAGTTAGCATGTGGTCTCTCTTTCTTTCTCTCTTTCTTGCAGCTAAACAAATCCAAATTGTGTGAACTTTGTAAAGTTCATTCATTCCCAGTCTCATTCCATGTGGACAATGGTGCCCATTATTCTTTGGATGCCAGAACATGGTTTCGTGACTTATTAAGAAAAAGCACATGATAGCCACCAGCTCTGGGATTGGTGCAGGTAGGCGCTCTATTAATGAATCCTCATTTCCTTGATAATATTCTCTTCTTCTTTTGCTCAAGTCGATGCAGGCTGGGGAAGCATAAAGAGAAATTTATCAGCGTGTGTATGAATTTCAAAGCACCATGGAAATGTGAGAGTTCAAAGAGGTAAGAGTTTAGAGCCTCAAAGATCCAAGTTCAACTCTCTAGCCTGTTACTTCTCAAATTATAATGAACACACATGTCACCTGGGATCTTGTTAACATGCAGACTCTGATTCAGGAGGTCTGGGGAGGAGTCTGCCTTTTTAACACAACTCCAGGCAGTGCCTGTGTTGCTGGACCCTGGAAAAACAAAACTTGGAGTAGCAAAGCCCTAGCCTGTCTTTTTGTTTCCTGAGGGGTTCTCCCCCCCATCCCCCCAGTCAATCTGAATGTCAAGCTCTTCCCTTTCGGTTCCGTTTTGCACACCGTGGGAGCTGTGGTTCCTGCCAGGAAGAAATCTCCGTGGCTGAAGCAGACAGGAAAGCTGTCAGTTGTGGAGTGTGCTGTGCCGTAAGGATGCTGACAGCAGGGGATGTGGGAGACCCGTGAGGAAAGTCGGAAGTCTCCTTGGAGAGGTGCACTCTTGGTCTATCACTTAGCGTGGATGTCTCCTGCTTCCCATCGCCTGACTCCTTTAAACAAGAACCTCATAGCCACTATAGAAGGCTGTGTGGAGAACCCTTAAACTACCAAAAATGGAACTCCCATTTGACCCAGCAATCCCACTGCTAGGAATCTACCCAAAGGTTACAAAAACTCTAATTCAAAAAGACACCTGTACCCAGATGTTTATCGCAGCACTATTTACAGTAGCCAGGATATGGAAGCAACCCAAATGCCCCAAAACAGACGAATGGTACAGAAAGCTGTGGTATATGTACATGATGGAATACTATTCATCAATCAAAAAAGACAAACTTACATCATTCGCAGCAACATGGATGGAGCTAGAAGGAAATCATGTTGGCAGAAATAAGCCAGAAAGAAAAAGAGAAATACTGGATGGCCTCACTTATATGAGGGACAGAGGGAAAACAAACAGACAAGAAAAATTTAAAACTAATTTTTAGTAAAAGTGAAGCATGGAGCATGAGAGGGGGAGGGGGAAAAGCCAGGGGTGGGAGGGGCACAAGAGACTAAGATGATGGTTCAAGTGTGATAAGATGGTGGGAGAACCCCGGGGTAGATAATAATGTGAAATAAAAGAAATAATATAATAAAGAAATTAAAAAAAAAGCAAAACAAGGACCACACACAAAGACACCCAGGGCAGCTCACCCCCTGTCCCCAGGGCTCTGACCCAGCCACCCTGCCTTCTGGACCGGACCCTCCACACCTGAGCCCACATGACCCTTTGGCAGTGGCACTGGACTCCCCCATCCCCCACCTATGAGAGATCCCAGCCCACCTCTCTCTGATCCAGGACCTGTTTTGACACTATGACTATAACAAGAGGTTCAGGCAGATCCAGATATAAGAAAACATTTTATTTCCACAACATTTAATCTTTAACATTTCCTCCTTTCATTATAATCCTGGCCAAGTCCTTATATCCATTCTCCTTTCCAAATCGAGATTGGTTTTCCTAATTCACGGCTGCCAGCAGCTGGGATAGGCTGCCTCCATCTGCTTGCTTTCTCCTTTGCCATTCTCCTTCTTTGCTCCTCTTATTCCCGTGGGGTTTGCGGAGTGCAGGCATTGTCTCAGCAAGGTTGCTGCTGGCCTGAGTTGGGGCAGGAAGTTTGCCTGCTCATTGCTAATCATCACTAAGCCTTCTTCTGTTGGCATATCTGTTTGTCTTTACAGCCTAGATGTAGCTGGGTGGAGAGCAGATCCTGGGTTGATTGATTAATCTCTTCTTAACATATGCTGAAAGTCTAGATGTGTCATACATGGCTCTGGGTCCCGGAGATGCAGCAGTACCCTGCCCTGAGAGTCTGGCTGGATGCATTGCACTTTCCTTGTCCATGGAGGCGCCTAATAGACAGACAGACAGACAGACAGATATATACACCCAGATATATACATGCATTCTGATTTTGAACCTTCCCTCTAAGACCTTAATGTCTTTGTCTTCAGGGGAATCACTCCTGTCCCAGGTCCTTGGCAAACAATAAAATCTGCCTTCAGCAGAGAAATAAAAGTAGGAATTGATTTAATTGATTATTCTTATTTCTGTTGAATTGTCAATGGAGATTTATAAGTGGTTCCTTCAGCTGATGGGTGTCTAATAGTGCTTGGGATGAATTCAGCCGGAGCTCATATAGAGGACTGGTTTCCTGACAGATTCAACTCTGTAGCTTTCCTAGCTATGAATCCCTGTGCCATCTGCTACTTGTGATAAAATCTTTTCAAAATCTTAAGCATCCATACTAAGGTCAGAAGTCAAATGCAAGCAGTGATGCAAATTTGACTGTCAAATAGCCAAAGACACCATAAGAAAAAAAATTAGACTTATTTCTTAAGTGTCAGCAAACAAAAGTCATAGGGTTGAGACAGCACATTTTTTCAAATTGTAACTTTTAATTGAGCTGGTTTTGGTTTACGTGACTGCATGTGATTTAGGGGTACAGGTTCACAGTTGCCATCCCTACCTTAAAGCTCCTGTCATCCTCCACTATAGTTCTTTTCTTTTAAGAAGTTGAGGAATTTTATTTTCAGTAATCTGAGAAATGAAGAACCTAAGTTTGTTGTTTTGAACATTATGATACTTTTAACTTTAGCAGTTAACACAGTTTAAAATAGATGAAATAGAGAATAGAAAAGCAATAGGAAAAAGTCTGTGAAACCAACTAGTTTTTTTTTAAGAGATAAAATCAACAAACCATTAGCTAAGCTAACTAAGGAAAAAAGAGAGAAGATTTAAATAAATATAATCAGAAATGAAGGAGGAGACATTACCACAGATGTCTCAGAAATAAAAAGGATCGTAAGGGATTATTATGAACAATCATATGCCAACAGATTGGATAAACTAGAAGAAATGGATAAATTGTTCAAAACATACAACCTACCAAGACTGAATCAAGAATAGAAGTCCTGAACAGATTAATAAACTAGGAGATTGAATCACTATTCAAAAATCTCCCTTGAAAGAAAAACCCAGGAGTGGATGATTTCATACTTGAATTCTATCAAACTTTCAAAGAAGAATTAACAGCAATCCTTCTTATAAACTCGCCCCCCAAATGGAAGAGGAAATGCTTCCAAACTCATTTTAGAAGACCAGCATTATCCTCATACCAAAGCCAAGGATACCATAAGAAAATAAAATTATAGGTCAATATAGATGCAAAAATCCTGTATAAAATATTAGCAGCCAAATGGCTCATTAAATGGATCACACACCATGACCATGTGGGATTTACCCTCAGGGTGCAAAGGGTGTTGAATACATGCAAATCACATTAACAAAACTAAAGATTAAAAAGCACATGGCTTAAAAGAAGTTTGCAAATCATTTATCTCATAGGGTTAACATCTGAAATATATAAAAAACATATCCAATTCAATAGAAAAACCAAAAAAACCTGATTGATAATTGGGCAGAGGATCTGAGTAGAGATTTTCTCAGACACACAAGTGTCTAGTGGACACAAGAAAAGATGCTTAACATCAACAATCATCATGGAAATGCCAATCAAAACTGCAATGTGATATCACTTCACATCTGCTGGGTGTGTTACCAGAAAGACAAGGAATAACAAGTGGGGGCAAGGATGTGGAGAAAGGGAACCCTTGCATACTGTGGGTAGAAATGTAAATTGGTACTGTCACCACATAAAACAGTATGGAAATTCCTAAAAAAATAGAACTCATGTTCCAAAGAAACCACCTTTAGTTATATTTACAAAGGAACTAAAATCAGAATCTCAAAGAGATATCTGCATTCTCAGGTTCATTGTATTAGCATTCACAACACCTTATGTACATGTCTGTGTGTGTATGCTTGTGCACACACTTCTCATGGAATATTATACATCCTTATATAAGGAAATTCTGTCATTCACATGAATGACATCTAGAAGAATGAATCTAGAAGACATTATGCCTACTAATATGAGTCAGGCAGAGAAAGATAAATACTTATGACTTCCACATGGTAGCTAAAATAGTCAAATTAGTAAAGGCAGAGAGAGTAAAGGTGGTTTGCCAAAGGCTGGGGAACGGGGGCAGGGAGTGAAATGAAGTTGGTCTAAGAGAACAAAGTTTCAGTTATGCAGAGTGAGTAAGTTGTAAAGATCTAATGAACAGGGTAGCTATAGGGAACACCACTGTAATATATACTTGACATTTGTAGGAGGGTAGATCCTAAGTGTCCTCACAAATCACACACACACACAGAGTCATTTTACAAATGCATATATATATATCAAGACATCAGACTGTACCCTTTAAATACATAGTTTTCATTTGTCAATTGTACTTCAATAAAACTGTTAAAAAGGAGCTAATGTACGTTAGTGATTTTTTATTTGGGGATATTTTGAGGGCAAACCCCAGGGGAGACAAGGGAAAGGTTCAGGCTCAGTCCCGATGGTCAAGGAAGCCAGGATGCTGGGGACTTGTTGGTTGTGGGAGTGGGCTTAGCATCTTCCGGAGACTCTGGCCTCTCTGTGGGATTGGGGCGCACTTGGTGGGTGACAGTGAGTCATATCTGGGCACTGCACACACACATGCAGAATTCCATGCACAGCAAGGAGAGGCTTTTGCCTGAAAGCTGAGACAATGCTCCAATCCCTGTGGAAAATGACTGCACTCAGCTCCCTAAATTCTGTGTTTCTCCATATTTATATATGCTGTTACCCAGTGAATACCTGATTAAGGAATGCAGCTGCCAAATGAATACATTTGTTGCTCATCAAATGGCACCATAAAGCCAGCAATGATGGGGCTTATTAAAAACCTTCTTTCACTCAGGGAAAAAAATCCCCCACATGTCCCAGCCAGTCTCAATATCACAGCTAATGAAATGGGTAACCAATACACAAAGAGATGTATTCAAGAGCAAATTAACTGCCTCAGGAATATGCATCATAAAGATTGCAGCCTGAAAAATAAATAGACAGTGTATTGGGCAAATTGGCCTGATGTTTAAGTGTTGATGGGTTGGAAATATTGGTTTAGCTTCTTGATAGAAGCAGGCAGCATGGAATCCTGGAAGGCAGACAGTAGCAATGAACAATCAAGCTGGGGGCCCTCCAATTCGCCAGAACTTGGAAAAGGGTGAGAAGGAGGTTGTAAACATCGATTGAGCCTGTATCGGTGAATTTGAGGTCCCGCGCTGGTCTTTGTGAATGTTGCCTCTTATTTGTATTGTTGAGAGGGTGGGAGCCCTGTACTTGTGCCTCTTCCTATTTGAGCACATAGTGAGATCACACAAAGACATTTTGTTTTCTATCTGTCCAAACGATTACAGCATGAGCCTCTTTCAGAGCCTCTAAATGGAATGAACTTCTCTTCACTCAGCCCCCAGATATTTCTGCATTCCCTTGAGCATGAAAGATTTCTTTTTGATTCTTTGGCTCCAAATCTTGTCCTGTTATTCCAGCGATGACTTTGCCTTTCTTCTTCCATGGGCATCTTCCAGGTCAGAGGTCAGCAGTAGCCTGCAGGTCAAATGGCTATTCCTGCAGTGGCCATTCTCTAAGACTCAGGATTAGGTGGTAAAGTGCTCCCTGTGTATTTCCCAACACCTGCTTTTTTCTCACTTCTGGGTACATGGAGCAAACTCCAAGCCCCGAGCAAGGCTGGAGCCATCGGTGGAAAGTCCTGGAATGACTGGACAGAGTAGGAAGGTCCGCTTCTGAAGAGGAGACCTTGTTGTGCTGTGATGCAGAAAGCAAACTACGCAGTGTAGTCCATGGAGATCTGAGGCTTGCTCGTGTCATCAGCAAGCCCACCTCTACTGATACGTTGCCCAAAAGGGAAGTGGTGCGCAGAAATGCCCTGAGAGATGGTCTCACTTATATGAGGGATACAGGGAAAACAATCAAACAGATGGACAAGAATAACTTAAAACTGCTAACAGAATTGAAGCATAGACCAAGAGCGGGGGAGGAGAGGAAAACCAGGGGAGGGGGAGGGCACAAGAGATAAAGAGAGTTCATGGGTGACAAGGTGATGGGAGAACCTCAGGGTAGACAATGATGTGTGTATGTGCAATTAATAATAATAATAATGATAAATGCCTGAGAATTTGCAGGGATCCCCTTAGAGGAGGGTTCTCTGCTGGGGGAAGGGCCAATATCCCACCCTGAGCTCGTTAAGCTGTAGGACCTCTACCAGGTCAAGAGCAGAGTGGTGGGGAGTTGGCAGATCTGCTTCTGCATATTTAATTTATTTTTATTTAATTTTTTTATATCATTGTAACTCTCCTGCCACCATATTACCTATGAACCATCCCTCTATTCCCCCTTTCCCCTGTTTTGACCACCCACTTTCCTGCCCTTTGCTGTATGCTTCAGTTCTGATGATGTTGTTAGTTTTGACTTTTTCTTGACCTTTTGTTAGGTTTCTTTATATTCCACCACCCAGTATTTATCTTTTCCTTCTGGCTAATGTCAGTTAGCATCATCCCTTCTAGCTCCACCTATGCTGCTGTAAGTGGCATGAGTTTGTCTTTTTGATTGCTGAGTAATATTCCCTCATGTATATATACCACAGCTTTATGATCCATTCGTCTATTTTTGGAGCAATTCTATATCATTGTTCCCATGTTGTGGCTACTATAAATTTTGCAGGAATAAACATAGGCTGCAGGTTTTCTTTTGAATTAGTGTCTTCGTGTCCTTTGGGTGGATCCCAGGTGTGCATCCATATACCTCAAGGTTGCTTGAAGGAACTCCAGGCAGGGTTGTTCTGAAGTTCAGGAGCCATCTGACTATAGGTGCATCACCTCAGGCCAATGCAGCTCAGTGGCCAACTTTGCTGAAGATCATGGCTTGCCTTTGGCAAATGGTTCAACACCTGAACCATTTCTTGTTTTCTCTGTGAGTAGTTGACAGTGAGAATGAAATTCACAAGCATGCAAGACCTTCGAACTTGAAGTCCCACCTCATCTCCTGTCCTTCCCCTGGAACCTGGGGCAAGCATGTGTTCTCCATCTGGGCCATGTTGCTGCCAAAGAAGAGGGGGAATAGTTCAGAGCCATCTCATTTGGGACAAGTATGTCTAAGAAGTCCACCTCTTTCCTGGATGCTCTGCCATCTTATGTTTCCCAAGAATCAGATGAAAAGAATCAGAAACCAGCTCTGACTCTCACAAAATGGAGGGTGTCAGAGTCCCTCAAATGACTGGGGACAGAGAAGAGGTCTGAGGACCCAGACTGCTGCTGAAAGCAGGAACAGTGTGGCGAGGGGTACACCTCATCTTATTTCAGTTTCATTACTCTGCACAGAGGTAGAGTTCAGAGATGATCTAGTTATGCACAAAACACTCCAGGGGAGACACTTAGGACTCCCAGAGTTCCCCAAGGGGGTGTTGAGGCTTTGCTTTTGCTACTGCTGGGCAAGAGAAGCTCATTCTCATGGGTCTTGATATATTTCCAGGTATGCCCCCCCCCTTCCCATGACTGTTCAGAACACTGGCCCTGAGCCAGTAAAATATAGCTGTAGTGTCTTTGTGGGTGATTTCTGTGAGTCTGAGACTCTGGTGGATTTTCTGGATGTACCTTCTCTCCACAGAGCCCAGCTTCATCATTGCCTGAGCCTCTTCCTTTAGGCTTCATCCTGTAGGCTTCTTCCTTCCACCAACAAGGCAAGCAGCCCATCCTCTATGACTAAAGTAAGAGTCTTTGAAAGCTCCTATGCCAGCTGTCTTGATGTCTTTTAAAATGAAGAGTTTGAATGTGTGAGAGGCGTCTGGGCTGAGATGGATCTGCTGGTGCTGGGCAAAGGGGGTGCTTTCGAGAACCATGGCTTTGAAAGGAAACCCCACTTTTGGAGTCTCCAAGTGGGTCAGGAGAGTCTCAGAAGAGGAGGATGAATCTGATTTGGAACCAGAGGCACTGGCTTGGCCTGTGGAATGGATCTAACAGCAGACTCTCCAGGTCTGATTCACCAGAACTGCCCAGTTCCTCGGCCCTAGTCCTCTGACTGGGGAGCAGTTGGTGGGTGGCTCTCAGTCAACAGTGATTTCTGCTCAGGAGTGAGGGTGGATCTTTCAGAACCGAGAAAATAGCATCAGAACAAAGCTCACCATGGGAGGGGAGGGAAAAGGCTTTAGAAGGCCAGTCTTTGTCATGCTTTACTCCCTCTTTAATGCTCATTAGTGTGATCTTCAATAGCTTGTTTATCTCTCTGAGCATTTATAGAGTGTTTTCAGTGTGTGAAGCACTGGGAGGAATAGATGAAAACTCAAGGTATCAGTCCCACTCTCAAAGGAGTTCTAAATGAAAGATAATGATAATAAGTATTATTTATAGGATACTGTACAGTTTGCAAGACATTTTTGGTGAATGCTGTAAGGCTGTTGATTCTGAGTATTACCATTTCAGTACTTTTTCCCTGCATTCAATAAGAAACTGAAGCTCAGAGAGGTTAAGCAACTCAACCAAGTTTATTCAGCTTATCAGGGAAGACACTAAATCTAAACTTGGATCCTCTGTCTATGCTTTTTGCCTATTTAGCCAAGGAGACAGACAGACAGATACACAGACAGACACACATGACTTGAGGGATAGGATGAATATTGAAGAAGAGCAATAACAAGGGTGTAATTGTGAATAAATCAATAGTGACAGACAGTGAATTGAGAAGGGGTGTCGTATTGGGGTGAAGAGACTTCACTGCTTCATCTCTCTCCATTCGTCCTTTAGTGGGTTCTCTGTCCTGCTGTAGGAAGGATATTTCTATAATGTAAGCCTAGTTTGTTTACTTCTACACTTCGCACCGCTGTTTGGCTTCTCATTGCCTCTGTGGTGAAGTTGGTGTTAAACACAGGGGATTTGTTGTTTGATCATATGGTTTTATTCAGCAGCAGCAGCAGCAGCAGCATGGAGGAAGAAGTCACATGACTCCTTCAGGGTTGTGCTGGTGTCAGCTGATGTGACAGAGACATGAGAGTGAAGCAGGGTGATCATGATCAAGGGTCCAAGTGATAAATGGAGGAAGGGAAAGACAAGGTGGGAAGGAGAAGAAAGGTTGATGTACTGGAGGCCCTAATGAAATTGAAGAATGGCTATGGCGGATACTTGGTGTGTAAGCTGAATAGGAGAGTTCAAGGGGGGAAGAATGGGGCTTGCATGGACTGGTAGAATAATGCTCTACTCAAAAGATGTTCATGCCTTGACACAAAGGGGCCATGAGCCAAGTGACTTAGGTGGTTTCCAGAAGTCTCCCACAGAAGGAACACAGCATGCTAAGAAATACTACCCATCCATCCATCCATCCATCCATCCATCCATCCACCCATCCATCCATCATTCCATCCATCCACATTCCATCCATCCATTCTTCCATCCATCCATCCATCCATCCATCCATCCATCCATCCATCCATCCATCCATCCATCCATCCATCCATCCATTATCTATCCACTTACTACTCACTAAACAGATATTCATTGAGCATTTTTCATGTGCTTGACTCTCTTCTGGTCCCTGGGGATACTGCAGGGAACAGAACAGACAGATGTCCTGCTCTTAGGAGCATCCAACTGGTAGGAAAGGTAGATCCTAGTAAAGACTATGAAGATTATTTGAATAGGTCGACAAGATAATTTCAGACTGTACTAAAACTATGAAGACAAAAAAGCAGGACAGTATTATAGAATTCTGGTTCTCATAGTATTACTACAACTGGAAACTAGTGAGGAATACATGTTATCAGGATCCACCCCTGACCAATGGAATGAGAGACTCTGTGCTAGAGCTCCAGCTCTCTGAGGTCAATCTGATGCATAATTAAATTTGAGATCTGCTCTTACAGGGAGTGACAGTACAGTTAGCCCAAGTAGTATAGTCAGGGGTGACAATACAGTTACCCAAAGTCGTGTAGTCAGGGAAGACTTCCTGGTGGGGGTATTATTTGAGTTGAGCTCTCAGTGACAAGAGAAGTCTCGCTATGCAAACCTGGACATGTGTGTCCTGGGCCAAGGCATTAGCAAGTGAAAAGATGCTGAGGTAGAAGTAACAGGGGGTTCTTCAAGGAACTGAAAATTAAAAAACCAGTGTGGCTGGAAGGTGGTACAGAGTTAATGCAAATTAACAAGTAAAGACAGTTGTTGGACTATTTTCGATGCTCTTCGAATATTCATTCCCTTTATAGATATGGTCTTTATCCATTTGCATTGAAATATTGGTATTAATTTTTAAAGTAAAAAATTAACTTACTTTATATATAAAACAATGAACCTATATAACAATTCCATATGAATGGCTGCCCATGAAGCTGCAGGGTGGCCTTGCTGCCTGAGCCTTCTCCAGCCTCCCTCCCTCTTCCTCCCGGCCAGGTGTGCCTGGGGCAGGGCAGGAGGATAAAGGCAAATGGGTTCCTTTGGAATCACCATCTATGTCAGATGGTGTTTTGGAAATCTGCTCTGAATATACAGTGATGCTGGGAGCTGAGGTCCAAGCTCTTAATGGCAGTTTTCTTTATAGTTATTGCCCTGCTGCTAGCCCCAGCAGTTTTATTTCTTGCTAATGGGTGCCTTATGAAACCCACAGTAAACAGCTGCAAAATCAGGAGTAGTGCATTTGACCTTGACTCTACAGGGTTGGTGGTGGTGGGGGGGGGGTGTATCTGGACCTTCTCAGGGAGGCAGTGAAGTGCAATGGGAAGACCCTAGTGTGAATCTTTGAACTTGGATTCCTTGCTAGGCTTCTCTGAGCCTTTGTTTTTCTGTCTGAAAAATGGGGATGATGCTTCTGACTCTGGAATAACTATGTGACCTGTGCTACTAGGTGTTGGCACAGAGCAGGACCTCATGAGTAGATGTCAGTACTAGTCTTCTGCCCTTCTCCTGGGAGTGTAGACTCTAGCCTAGGCAGCTAGCTGCAAGCCCCTCTTTGCCTCCAGCTCTGTGTTTGTTTAGCTTGTGTAGTAATTAGCTACCTGCAGTCGAAAGTCTCCAAACCCGCAGCGTTATCTTTTCCCCAAGCTGCTTCAGTTGATAGAGGGTTGGGTGGTAGATGACAGCTTGTTTATCCAGGGAGGCTGTAAAATATTCTGTCGAGTAAACGCACGGAGAAGCTCATTTGTCTTGTCTTTTGTCTCCATAACCACGTAGCTCAGAGGGGACTCGCTCCTCCTGTCTTATTGACTGCTTGCTGCTGTGAGCATTGCTCACTCATGCTTTTCTGTCCATCCTTGGAGGTGATGCTCTCCCAGGCCCTCCCTCTCACCAGGCTGTCCTGCCCAGCAACCCAGTAAGGACTGTGGTGCTCACCACTGCTTTCACTGGACACCACCTCCTGGATGTCCACCGGCCCTGCCTGCTCAACCTGTCCAAGATGCAAACCACCTCCCTCCTCCCACACGCTCCTCTTTCCTGGGTCTCAGCCATGGGCAGCACCAACCCCCTACTCTCCTGTCCATGTTCTCTGTCCAGGTTCTCCCCAGCTCTCTGCCAACTCAGCTCTCACCACCAGCACCTTGTGGGAGGTTCCTCCTTCTGCACAGCTTCAGCCAGAAGAATGATTCTGGGTCTTGCACTGGACAGTGTCAGCCATGGCTCCCAGCCCTGTGGTCCTGAGGAGAGGCGTGAGGTTGAACTGAGCTCAGGTTTTTGAAAAACAAAACAAAAGAAGAGACAGCAAACAAAACCAAAACAGCTTGGTCTTCAGTTCTATACCATCATCGAGTAGCTGTGTGACTTCTGACAGTATTGCAAATGTCTTTGCACCCTGGTTTTTTCACTTCTGAAAAGGAAACCCATCTCCTTTCCCTTTTGTCCAGGTCATTCAGGTTTAGAGCAAGGCTGTCCTTCTGCCTGCATCTGGTATCTGTCCTTTCCCATGCTCTGTGCCCTGTCACACTAAGCTTAGTCCGGGTCCTTGGTCTCCCCAGACTTATTCTCTCATCTGGAACTTTCCAACACTTCCATTAGAAACAAAATGATTGAATTAACATTTTATTATAATATTATGAGGTATCTGGTCTGTAACATTACTAACCAATGTCTATATATTGCATTATGTTTTCCCTGAAGTTTAATTCCACACTTCCTCATGCAATTGGTCTCTTTTACCTGATTTATTTACCTCCCTGTTCCTTTTCCCTTCTGATAATCACTAACTTTGTCTTATAGCCTGAAGGTTTGTTTTTGTGTTACTTGGTTCATTTTTTTAAAAAATGTACCACACATGAACGAAATCCTATGGTATTTATCATTTTCCAGTTGATTTGTTTCACTAAGCCTAATATCCTTTAGGTCCATCTGTCTTGTTGCCAATGACAAGATTAATCTTTTACTTAGCAAAATAGTATTCCACTTTGTACACATACCACAATTTCTTTGTCCAGTCATCTGTCAGTGGGTGCTGAAGTTGTCTCCACCTCTTGGCTATTGTGAATAATGCTACAATGAACATGAAGGTGCAGACAATCTCTTCAAATTTCAACAGTTTTCTTTCTGATGATGATCTTGTCTCATCCCTGTCCCAGTTAGGGGAACCTAGGGGAACTGGCAGACAAGTATCTTGAAGCCTAAAGAAAAAGTGACCTGCTGAAGGTCACCCTGGAAGGCCAGTGTACTTCAGACTAATAGAACAGGCTTCTCTTCTGCCCTTAGGCCTGGTGGGAAGGGAACTTAGTATCACCTTCCTCCAATTCTGACTCTTTATTTATTTTTTGGACCCATGAAGACTGTATATTCCTGTTTTATTAATATCTTCATTCTGCTCAGTGAAATTTTAATTTTCACTATATAGGTCTTTGATAGCTCCCCCCCCCGAATTATCTCTATTCTTTATTTTTATGTTATTTAAAAAAAAGGTTAATAAAATACCATTGTTTTATATCCTTGTTAATATTTTAACAGTAGAGGATTTTTCCCCCAACTGAACTCACCAATTACAAGACACAGAGTATCTGTTGGCTGAGGAAACAGAACCCAGTCTTCTGCTGTCTCCAGGAGACACACCTGAGCATCAAAGATAAAGATGGGCTCAAGGTAAAGGGCGGGAGACCAACGCTACAAGGGAATGGAACCCAAAGGAAATCAGGGGCAGCCGTTTGGATACTGTACAAAATGAACTGTCTTTTAGTTGCTGAGATTGGAAAACCACAAAGATGAGCAAGTGGTCATTACTGCCAGGAGAAGATTGGAAAGAAAGTGGATCCCTTTGCATTTGCCTTGGATTTCTGGAGCTGGGTTCTCCCTTGGGTTCTCCCTCCAGCATTCTGGATCCTCAAAGTCTTGTCACATAGTTTTCCCAGGCTACCTCTAGTACAGACTCTCACTTGCTGACAGTCTGGTGCCTTTTCTCACCTGAAAGAGCTTGAGTGTCTCAGTGGCCATTGGTGTAACCTGGAAACAGGTCTGGTTAATGTTGAAAAATGAAAGTACTCAGGCTGAAATCAGGTCAAAAGGGACAGAAGCCATCAACCAACAAGCCACAGGAAAAGAGTGGCATTTTTAAAATGCAGCTTTCACCACCCAGTTTCTTGCCAGATTTGCATCACCCGCGCAGAGCAGTTGCCAATCAAATGAAATATAAACATCAGGGTTTTATTACAAGGAAAATTAGCCTGGAAAATGAAAAGTCCTTAATGCCACATGTGGCCAGTTATTTTTAACCAAAGTGCTGTTGTCTGAAGGTCCCAAATACATGTCCAAGGCACCCTGCAAAGTCCAGTAGTCTTTCTTTTCCGTCTATTCTTTGTTTCTTCTCTCTCCAGTGTTCCAAGCTGTGGCTTCTTTAAGGCCCTTCAAACTTTTCCAACAGATGCTGATGCAAACTCAGCTTTCTGAATAGGCTGCCATACTGCAGCCCCATGCACTTCCTTTACCCAGCCTGCCTTTGGTGACTTCTGGCCAAATTCACCAGACCTGCCCTCAGCAGCCCCTGATCATCCCCAGCCTGCCATTCTGGCATCTGACTCCACACTGGCTACTTCTCTCATGGTCACTCTCCCATCATGGCTCCTTCCCACCACTAGCTCACTCTTCCAGGGGGCTTTCCCCACAGCCAGGCCACATGGGCTCGTTCTATAAGTCTGCCATTCTCCTCCTCTCTCCTCTCTCTTCACTCCTCCCTTTTATTCACCCTTTCTCCTGCTTCCTGCATCTTCTCATGGGTCTTTCTCTCAGACCTCACCCACTAGGGCATTTTGGTACCCATACAATTTTCAACTCTGCCACTACCCTGTATCAAAACAAGGTGTCAAATCCCGGTACCCTGAGTTCAGGTGAGATTGAAGCCAGGCCAAGGTCAGTCAATGAGCTGTTGGTCACAGACTGGGCTATAAACTAGGTCTGACCTTGGCCATAGACTGAACCCTGGTCCCAGTTATGGACTGGATATAAGTACTAGACCCAGACCCAGTTCTGGTCTTGCTTACACACTTGGCCTGGAGTGTGGTGATGAACTGAGCCTCAGTCCCTCTCTTAGACTGGACCCTGACTGTGGTCCCACATTGAGTCCTGTTCCTAGTTCCAGACTGAGCCCTGATTCTACCTCTAGACTAAGCCCTACTCCCTGTCCCAGAATAAGCCATGATTCCGCTTTTAGACTGATCCTGGATCCTGGCCCCAGGCTGTGCCTTAGCCAGATGCTGCCAACTCACAGACTAGCCCTGAGCTGTGGCTTATGTGACAGCATAGCTGACTCAGGTCACACCCTTCCCCTCGGGGAGGGGCAGGAAAGGGTTTTCCTGGGAAAAACACAGTAACATACACCCCTGATGTTATTACAGGGATGGATTTTGGGGGGTCAAAAGCTCCAGAGGGCCAGGCTCAGAGAACCACTACAGAACCACATTGGCAGAGCTTCCCAGCCAGTTTAGCTTCCAAATAATGGAGAGATTATTCCTGCCGATATCCATCAAGCTGAGATTGAGAGCATTTCAATGAGAAGATGCTTTAACGACTCTTCAAGGATTTGGGGCCTAATGAAGCACACATCAGAGGACGATTTAATCTTCCCCTCATAAAACCCTCACAACAAGGAGATCAACTTCAGAATCCAAATTCATTCTGACATAAAAATGTGAGCTTGAGACAGTCCTGGTTCACCAGAAACTGACTGGAGCTAATTGCTGTGGTCTCGGGGGTCTTAGGAGGAGTCAAACGAGGGTGAGTCTGCAGAGGACATCCAGGGACATGCTGGACTGTCCCCTGGGAAGTCCCAGAAAAAGCCAGCTATAGTGACATTGGAGGAGAAGGCAGTGAGATGTCTTGCCTGACTGTGGCTGGCTTACTCCCTGTGAGGTGCACCCTTCTCACAAATCACTCTCCAGGAACTAGGAGTCAGCAGATCTCCCACAGCCACTTGCCTAATACTGAGCCCTGAAGGTGCCAGGAGACACCTGTTTCCAAGCCATATATGTGACAATTAGAGTTTAGGAGAGCTGCTAGGGAGGGAATAAAAACAAGGCTGATGTAGAGATGGTCCTGACGTGTGTGGAGTAGATCATACAGTGTTTGTCTTTTTCCCTCTGCTTTATTTCACTAAGCATAACACCCTATAGGTCCCTCCATTCTGTTGCCAATGGTAAGAGTTGATCTTTTTAAACAGTTGAGTAGTACTCTATAAACTGATCCATGTGGTATTTTCTAGCCATCCCAAGAGCTGGCTTTTGAGCTCTCTGTGGGTGGAAGCAGGATACTCTGATCAGGGATTCCTCTTCTTCCTTACCCAACTCCTGCTAGCTGGGGTGTGGTACCCCCACAGACCCAGCCCATCATGGAAGCCACATCATGTTCTTCTCTCAGATGCTGAGTCTTGTTGCCATGTCTTCCTCTGTAAAGATTTTCTTTCTGCTCTGCCAAATCATGACTGATATAGCAAGGGAAATCACAGACTTTAAATGACATAAATGAATAGAGCCTGGCCACTAATTTCAAAAGGAAGTGTATTTTGTAATAATTAGATGGCAAAAAATCCCCTGGAAATGGTGAGGAGCAAACTGAATCAAGCCTTGTTTGGTGCATAATATCATCATTTATACTGAATTTATGTCCAGGGAAGGTGTGCAGTGAAGTAATGGGCTCCACCTCCCATTTTTTCTTTCTACTAAGAAGAAGACAACATTCTTAAATAAGACACAGAAGCCTTTAAAAAATGAACAGATTTTACTGTAGATTTTTAAAGAAATTAAATTAGAATTCTATACAGTGAAACCCAGAGCCAAAGATCAAAGAAAACGAAGACTGGGAGAAAATATTTACAGCGGATACAACAAAGAGCTAACAGGCCAAGAGTGTGATGTTTGTGCAGACCCACAACAAAAAGACAGAGATGTGATAGGAAATCAGGCAAAGGGTGACTGGAAACTTCCATAGGAAGAAACACAGGCTGACAGTGTTGGCTGTGGAGCTGCATTGCTCAGATCCCTGACAGAGAACCCCTTGCACGCAAAAGACCCGATTCACAGCCTCAGAAGAGAGCCTTTTCTGCTCCACTGTGGTAGTTGCTCCAGGTTGTTCTTCTTGTAGGCTGTTCCTGCAATGCAGTGGGGTCCTTATGAAACCATGACCCCAACATGGGCAGTGTTAAAATTTAGGCATGTTCCATTAGCTGTGTCTGAAAAACACAGAGGCTTAAACAGGATGAGGGTACTTTTTTCTTTTACTTTATTGTAAATCCCAGGTGGGGGAGAGAAAATGAGTCACCAACAAGGTGTGTAGAGGGAAATTGGAGGCTCTGGTTTTCAGAGTGGAAGCAAAGGCAGAGGGAGGGAAAGGAGATAAAAAGAGAGGAGCAGGGCCAGAGGGGCACAAACTTTTGGGAAGGGAGAGACATTGTGGAATGTGGAAGCAGGTAGAGAGATGAAGTCAGATAAGAGGAACACCTCCTATCTCTCTAGTCCCCTCTGGCACACTAAAGGGTGGGCAACAGCACAACAGCATGTCTCTCACCTATAACCTAGCTTCCTAACCTCTTTGGAATGTCCCAATATTGGTGATGACTCTTGCCCCCAAAGGTAAATTCTCCTGTTATCATGAATCTCTGCATCCTCCCTGCTGCATGTCAGGTATGCTTTGTTATTTCCTCATTATATCATTGTAACATTTCCTTATTGGGGTATATAAGGGATATCACAACTTCACTAAAGTTGGACCTGGGCATGCTTCCCAGGATCCCTGTTCTGTGGGTTAGCCTCACAGGTTGCTATCAATCTCTTCCATCTCAATTTCTTTCTTCATTCCACATGTGACTCCTAACAAGGAATGACGGTGATGGACCAATAAAAGAGTGACCAAGCTGAGTGACCAAGCTGGGTGAAAGACCCCTAGAAGAGTGAACTGGTGGTGGCAAGGAACCATGGTGGAAGAGTGGCCAGCAGAAGAGTAGTTGGTGTGGAGAGTGTGGTGCCACAGCAAGGTGGCATAGTAAGATGGTACCTGAAGGTAGCCAGAGATTTGGAAAGCTGATTTTTGCATCAGCATTTGTTGAAAAAAGTTTGAAGAGCTTTGGAAAGTGGAGCATCTCTGAATGCTGGAGAAAGAAGAAGAAAAGAGAAGATCCTGGAGAAAGACTGGACTTTGCAGAGTGCCTGCCTCAGGTTGGGGGGGAGGGCAAAGGGGCACCATTGTGGGCATGTGTCTTTGGAATCTTTGGGACTAAAAATGGTGACTGGGGTAAGACAACTGGCCACTTGTGGCATTAAGGTCTTTTCGTTTTCCTAGTTAATTTTCTTTCTTAGTTTTGTTAATAAAGCCCAGTTATTTGAATTGCATTTGACTGGCAACTGTTATGCACGGGTGGTGAGAACCTGAAATAATCTGGACAGAAGAGGCTGTATTTTGAAAGTGCCATTTTTTTCCTTTGACTTGTTGGTTGGAGGTTTCTGCCCCATTTGCACCTGATTTCACTTACATCACACCCTCTTGGTGACTCCCCACTGGCTGATATGGGTGAGGCTTTCTCAGAATGGTGCTGTGGCCTGAGACTCTTCCCCAGCCCTCCCTCCCTCTGCTAGCATCTGCTTCTTGGTCAGAGGGCATTTTGCCTCCTCTTGCTCCCCCAGGCCTGGCTCTTGCTTGTCTGCACTCCCTCGGTAGCTGCTTCTCAGGAGACTGGAGCCAGCACAGATGCAGACCCAGGCACAAAGCTATTCAGTCTCACTGGTCATCAAGGAAACACAGACTGAAATGCCATACTACTTTCCACAGTCAAACTGACCCACAATTTTAAAAGACAACTAGTATCCTTTTTAGTGAGGGTTACATGAATCCTTCCCCTACTCTGTTGGTGCCAGGAGTAGAAAATAAACAAACATTGAACTGTTGTTTCATTTCCAGGAATCTGTTCTATAGAATATATGCACCAATGGGCAAAAAAAGTAAGTTCATGGTGCCATTGTTTAAGAAATTTGTGGATTATCTATGGAGAAATAAATTGTCACGGACCAGCCGTGCAAGGAAGACCGCTAAGTACAGGCTTCAGATGGACAGGAAAAACTCAGGCAGGCGAATGATGATCACAGACACGAACTCAGTGAGCAATGGAATCTGCTGCTTTATTTTAGGTTTTCAGGCTGCTTTTATATTGTTTAAACGAGCTACTTCAACATTCCATGAGGAGGGGCATTCCATGAGTACGTGAGTGCATTATCTCAGTGAGAGACAGGAATGAGCACGTGAGGGCAATATCATGAGCGCGTGAGGGCAATATCATTGGAAGACAGAAATCAATATTTTAACAGAAAATAGATTATCATTAGATACTACTAAACATTCCTAAGCAATCATTTTTAGGGAATCAGGATAACTAAGTTGGTTACAGGTCACCCAAGGTTATTCCTCGGCTGTAAAGCTTATCTAGTTTTTCTAGTTCTCCTTGCCTCGAGCTCATTACTAGTATTTCAATGATTTTTCACAGAGAATCTAATTAATAAAGAATCTGATGACTGGGCTCCCATATTTTTCTTAATAATGATGCAGTTCATGACTTCAGCACTCCTACACCTGGGGTCTGGGGAGCTACGCCCTTAGGGTCCCCTGATTTCTCAGGTCAGCTCCCAGTTTGTTCCTCCTGCGGGGGGCAGAGAGCTTAACTTGTAAAAGGTTTAAATTACAAGTTTCTCATCTCTGAGATGGGCTCCCA